>KV019704.1:338670-356005 GCA_001598015.1 Dorcoceras hygrometricum | reverse complement strand
GCCCGCCGTGCGCCGCCGCCGCCGCCGCCCAACTTCGCCGGAATTTCGTTCCGGCCTAGTTTTTCGTGGAGAATCCGATCGTGCTGATCTCGTCAGGACTTCTAGTGTAGTCTGACGAAGGAGCCTCAAGTCTGGTCGTGGACCGGATTGACGAATCTACCGCAATCAACCGAGAAGCGCCGGGTTCTTGAAACACCGGTTGGAGCCAGGCACAAGTGCCAGACAGGTGACCTGCTAAACACCCTATGTATGTTGATATGTAGATCTGTTTTGATAATTCGTATTGATCGCATCCCGGTAAAAATTTTTGTTCTTCCGCTGCCCGCCGGGGTGCGGATCCGGACCAATCCCAACAAGGAGGAGGAAGTTGGTGACTTGCCTGCTCCTGTGGAGCGGATGGATGTTGTTATAGCGAGGTTTCAGCGGATGAACCCTCCGGTCTTTAATGGTGACGAGTCCTGTGAGGATGCAGACTCGTGGCTCCGGAACATTATTGTTCTTTTCTATCGGGTTCAGTATGATGATGATCTTCGGCTGAGTTTAGTGACCCTCTTGCTTAGGAAGGCGACAGAGCGATGATGGCGAGGCGCTTCGAGTACCTTGTTGGAGACCGGCATTGGGATCTCTTGGGATAGTTTTTGTACCACCTTCCGGCAGGAGTATGTGCCCGAGTCTTATGTTAACGCCCGTGAGCGGGAGTTTGATCATCTGGAGCAGAGCACGATGTCCGTTCGTGAGTATGCTCGGATGTTTTCTTCTTTGTTGGCGTATGTTCCGCACGTTGCTGGCCGGGAGAGGGCCAAGAGGACCAGATTTTTAGAGGGTTTGAATGAGGAACTGTATCAGATGGTGCTGACAAGCAAACCCAAGACGTATGCGGAGGCAGTGGATAGCGCCATTGATATTGAGGAGGGTTTGCGGAGTCGTCGTGCTCGTAGGCAGCAGGAGGCGTAGGTTAGTCGTCCTGCTGGTCAGGGAGCGCAGTCTTCTCAATCCTCGTAGTCAGCCCATTAGCCCCAACAGCAGCAGCATCATCTGGATAGCGCCATTGATATTGAGGAGGGTTTGCGGAGTCGTCGTGCTCGTAGGCAGCAGGAGGCGTAGGTTAGTCGTCCTGCTGGTCAGGGAGCGCAGTCTTCTCAATCCTCGTAGTCAGCCCATTAGCCCCAACAGCAGCAGCATCATCAGCAGCAGGTGGCTCAGCAGTCTGGCCGTCAGAGGTTTCGACCCCGCGGTCAACAGTTTAAGAAGAAGTTTGTTTCGGTCTCTTCTGGTTCAGGTAGCTCGAGTAGTAGTGGTTCTCGGGCTGAGTTTTGTGGTTTTTGTGGTGGAAAACATCCTTCGACCTAGTGTGTCGGTGTTCAGGGCTCTTGCCATATCTATGGTCAGTTTGGGAATTTTGCTAGGGTGTGTCCGTCGGCCGGATCACAGCAGGCCGCAGCCCCATCTCAGGGTCGTGGAGGACAGTCTAGGGGTCGTTCCCCTCAGTTTCAGCAGCCCCGGTTGGGTGAGACTCAGTTCAAGCCGTTCCAGCAACCTGGTCCATCGCGATTCGGACAGTCGTCTCAGTTGTTCTATTCTGGACCCCAGCATGCTCAGGCCAACGCCATCACTAGGGAGCAGGCTGAGGAGACGCCGAGCAGGGTGATCGCAGGTACATGTCTCGTTTTCGATTTTCCTGCGCGTGTGTTGTTTGACACCGGTGCATCGCATTCTTTTGTCTCTGATTCTTTTGTTATTGAGCATGATCTGTGCACCATTTCTTTGCGCGATGCTGTTTCTGTTTCTACCCCTGGCGGTGTGAGCCTGTTCTCCCAGGAGGTTTTGTTAGATGGCGTGTTGCGGTTTGGTGAGCATGTCTTGGTAGCGAATCTGATTCGTCTGATGTTGTGTGATTTCGATTGCATTGTTGGGATGGACGTGTTGTCCAACTATAGAGCCTCTGTGGATTGCTTCCATGGGATTGTTCGTTTTAGGCCTTTTTCTGGCGAGAAGTGGGACTTCTACGGTCAGGATTCCCGATCAATGATCCCCTTAGTCTCACCGATGGATATGTTCAGCTTGCTGTCCTTAGGGAATGCGGGCTTTCTGATCTACGCTTTGGATGCTTCTTCTTCTTCTCGTGTGCAGCTCGGTGACGTTCCCGTAGTGCGACACTTTCCTGATGTTTTTCAGGAGGAGACTCCTGGTTTTCCTCCGAGGAGGGAGATAGACTTCAACATTGAGCTGGTGCCCGGCACAGCTCTGATTTCTCAAGCCCCGTATCGTCTGGCGCCTGCGGAGTTGAGAGAACTCAAGGTGCAGTTGGACGATTTGCTGGAGAAAGGTTTCATTCGACCTAGTATGTCGCCGTGGGGAGCGCCCATTTTGTTTGTGAAGAAGAAGGATGGCTCAATGCGGATTTGCATTGACTTTCGCCAGCTGAACAAAGCGACAGCTAAGAACAAGTACCCGTTGCCGATAATCGATGATCTGTTTGATCAGCTGCAAGGTTCTGTGGTGTACTCGAAGATCGACCTTCGTTCAGGGTATCATCAGCTGAGAGTGAGAGATCAGGATGTCGCGAAGACTGCTTTTTGTACCAGGTACGGGCATTTCGAGTTTTTGGTTATGCCGTTTGGTTTGACAAATGCCCCAACAGTTTTCATGGATCTGATGAACCGGGTCTTCAGTTTCATAGATCAGTTCGTGATTGTGTTTATTAACGACATATTGGTATACTAAAAGACTCCTTTGGAGCATAAGGAGCACTTGAGAATTGTCCTTCAGAGGTTGAGAGAACAGCAGTTGCATGCTAAATTCTCCAAGTGCGAATTTTGGCTGGATCGCGTCGTTTTCTTGGGACATGTTGTTTCAGCCGAGGGGATTTCGGTGGATCCCAGTAAGGTTGATGCTGTTCTGAACTGGGAGCGTCCCAAAAATGTTTCGTAGATTCGTAGTTTCTTGGGTCTGGCTGGCTATTACCGTCGTTTTATCGAAGGATTCTCTAGTATAGCCAAGCCGATGACTCAATTGACGCAGAAGGACAAGCGGTTTGTGTGGACTGAGCAGTGCGAGAATGCCTTTCAATTGCTCAAGGAGAAACTGACTACTGCACCTGTGTTGGCTCTGCCGTCCGGATAAGGTGGTTTCGTTGTTTGTTCTGACGCTTCGCTCAATGGATTGGGATGTGTTTTGATGCATAATGGTCGAGTCATTGCGTATGCCTTGCGGCAGTTGAAACCGCACGAGACTCGTTATCCAGTCCATGACTTGGAGCTAGCAGCCGTGGTCTTTGCGCTAAAGATCTGGCGTCATTACCTGTATGGCGAGCAATTTGTGGTGTACTCGGACCACAAGAGTTTTCAGTATCTATTTTCCCAGCCTGACTTGAACATGAGACAACGTCGTTGGATGGAGCTGCTAAAGGACTTTGATTGCGAGATCAAGTACCAGCCTGGGAAGTCGAACGTAGTAGCCGATGCTTTGAGCAGGAAGGCTAGTGAGATGCTTCCTTCGTTGTACATCTCTAAGGATCAGGAGCATCTTAACACTACTTGTTGGAGGTTCTACCCCAGCTGAGGATTGTGTTGTGGTTTCTTCTTTTCAAGTGGAGCCACAGATCGTTTCGACTATAAGAGCGGCTCAAAGGACTGATCCTTCCATCCACGAGTTGAAGTTAAAGGTCAGGGCTGGGGAACTTGAGGATTATTCCGTTTCTTCTGATGGTTGCTTGAGGTTTCGTGGCAGGCTGGTTGTGCCTAACCTCATTGATTTGAAGGAGGAGATCCTTCGGGAAGCGCACTGCAGCAGACATAGTGTTCATCCTGGTGCACGGAAGATGTACCATACGTTGAAGCCGCACATCTGGTGGGCTGGCCTAAAGAGCGACGTTGCTGGATTCGTTGCTCGATGTTTGAACTATCAGATGGTAAAGGCCGAGAGGATGAGACCTGGTGGTCTGTTGCAAAGTTTGGAAGTTCCCCAATGGAATTGGGAGCACATAGCGATGGATTTCGTGACGCATCTGCCTCGTTCCAGCAGAGGATGCGATGCTATTTGGGTAGTTATCGACCGATTGTCGAAGTATGCACATTTTATTCCCTATGGGATGACTTTCTCGTTGAAGAAAATGGCGAAACTGTACGTGGATTTCGTGGTTAGACTTCACGGTGTGCCTGTTTCGATCATCTCAGACCGAGATCCGAGGTTTACTTACAGATTTTGGAAGAGTCTGCAAACAGCTTTGGGTACCAGATTGGCTATGAGCACCGCGTATCACCCCCAGACAGATGGTCAATCTGAGCGAACTATCCAGACGTTTGAGGATATGTTACGAGCTGTTGTGTTGGATTTTGGAGGTAGCTGGCAAGACGCGTTGTCTTTGGTAGAGTTTTCCTACAATAACAGCTATCAGGTGACGATTGGTATGGCGCCGTTTGAGGCCTTGTATGGTAGGAAGTGCAGATCGCCAGTATGTTGGGAATAAGTGGCGGAGGAGCAGCTATCTGCCCCAGACTTTGTGCAGCAAATGAAAGATCATGTGGATCTAATTCGACAGCGGATGAAAGCTGCCCAGGATCGCCAAGCCAGTTATGCGAATAAGAGGCGTCAACCTCTAGAGTTTCAGGTTGGTGATCAAGTATTCCTTAAAGTTTCTCCGTTTCGCAGTGTCATGCGCTTTGGACACAAGGAAAAATTAGCCCCTCGTTACGTCGGACCGTATGAGATTGTTGAGAGAATTGGCCCGTTAGCGTATCGGCTGTTGTTGCCTCCGGAATTATCTTCTCTGCATGATGTCTTCCATGTTTCGATGTTGAGGAAGTACGAGCCAGATCCGTCTCATGTGCTTAGAACTGACGAGGTTGAGCTAGATCAGACGTTGAGCTATCAGGAATATCCCTTGCAGATCCTAGACAGAAAAGAGAAACTGTTGAGGAATAAGACCATTCCGCTGGTGATGGTGCAATGGAGCAAACATGGTAGGGAAGAAGCTACTTGGGAGCTGGAAGAAAAGATGCAGCACGAGTGGCCGCATCTGTTTGAGTAGCTGTCGAGCTAAATTTCCAGTAGCTGTTAGTTTTGTAGTTGTATTTCTTCCCTAGCGGTGTTAGTTGTTTGCTCAGTTATGTTGAACTCTTGGCCTGTGTTAGGCGAATTTCAGCTTTGGTTTCTGTTGCTGTGTTGTAATTTCAGAATTTTTGTTTGATTTCGAGGACGAAATCCTTTTTAGTGGGGAGAAATGTGATACCTGGAAATCAATAATGAGATTAATTGTTGGATTAATCGGTGTTTAAAGCAATTCTGGAAATTTTGGTATTTTGAGCTTGAGATCTGTTTTGTGAGATCTGGTTTTGTGGTGAAATCTGGTCGGTAGTGAAATCCAGTTGTAGCGCGTATTTGGTGGTGCAAGAGATCTAAACATTGTCGTGTAGGTGAAGTCTGGTAGTGTTTTAGAATTTCAGACTTTGCCTTGTTGTGTTTTGCGTTGGTTCAAAACGACAGCGTTTAGTTAAGTTGGTGCGACGCCGTTTTGGGTACCAGCTGCGAGAGATTTGTTCGTATGCGTCGTCTTGTTGTTTGTTTCGCTGAGAGCAGACGTCAACGCCAGTAAACTTTCCTGTAGCTTGCGTATGGTTGTTTTACGCGAGAGTTAGCGACTGGATGACGTAGGATGTGCGACATCGTTTTGGTTAACGCTAAGAAATCCAGACGTTGGGGTTATGCGACGCCGTTTAATTAATTTAGAACGCAGCGTCTTGGTTAGCGTCTGGTACCAGCTTTTGATTTGAGAACCAGTCGTAAGCAGTGACCAGTTTTTGGGTTGTTAGATATCCAGACGTTGGCTTAGCGACCAGCTGCTGGTTATGTAAGACACCAGCTGTTGGTTCAACCAGTCGTTGGTTGTTATGCGACTGCTGGTTGGGATTTTAGTAGCGCAACTGCTGGTTTTGTCGGTGGATGTTTTTAACCAGATTTCAGCAGTTGCGAGATGTATTTATAGCAAGACTTGGTATTTGATTTTGAGTACCAGATCCCATACTTAGCGAAATATTCTTCCGATTGTTGTTCTTCGCTTTGAACCCTAGGTTACTGTTCATTGTGAGTTTCTCCGGAGAATTCCCGTTGTTTCCGGCCGTCGTTTTGGATGTTTGAGATAGCGTTGGACTCCTCTCGAGAAGCTCTTTTATCCTATACCTCTTTTGGGAGCTGTAGTTGGCTAGTTGTGGAACGCGAAGTTGCTGCCGTTCGTGCGTTGTGTAGTTCAGGTAGAACTTCGTTCCTGTTTGTGATGAGATCTTTTACCTAGCCTTGAATTAAGCTTCCTGCGAAATTGTATGGTTGAGATTAGTTGCTGGTTGGGTGCATAACTCCCAGTAGTGCCTTTTGTGTATTAGAGTCCCTGTGATTTATTCCCTGTGTGCTTCGACAGGTTGAAATCCAGATTTCTCGGGACCTTTGATTTTGGTAATTGTGCACATAATTAAGGTACGGATTTGAAGCTTATATTACAGCGAGGTTATGGCTTGAATAGATTGTGAGATGGCTATTGGTGGAATTGCTGTGTGCCTTGTTGTTACATTGTATATTGCCGTTTATGATTGTTGTGCATATGTTATATGGTTGCTGTTAATTGTTCATACACGCATTGGCATATTGTTCCATCAGCTGTTGCAGCCTTTGCTTCATTGTTGTTGCTCTATTTTCTTACCAGGATGCGAGGGCGAACGGTGATTCCGCACTCTCATCTCCCTGCTGGTATTTGTTTGCCCCTATGCGCCGAGTGGTTAACTACCAATGTTCATAGGTTGGGCAACGGTAGGTTGAGCTGTTGATGCACCTGGTATTGGTGGGCGAGTAGGGGTGAGTGGGTAGCTCCCACATGTCCTACACTCACCGTGGCCACATATCCTGTTACAGATTTCGTTGAGCTGTGGATTGAGTTCTTTGGCTCCCGTTCCTTGGTTGTAGCCTTTGGCTGTTGTCCCTGGTCTCATGTATAGCATCTACATTTTATTCTTGCTGTTTACTACTGTTTATAGTTGCTCTCCGTACTGGGGTTTGACCCCATGTCCCTCTGGGGCTTGGTTTGTTTCCTTGCCTGTTGTGTTGTCCAGGTTTTACAGCTGGTCGTGGAGCTAACCCTGCTGGAGGTTCCCCAGGAGGTGGTTAGAGTTTTCCAGTAGCGTATAACATATATTTATGTATCAGTACAGTTAGCCAGGGGATGCCCTGTGCTTTGATGTTGTATACTGTTGTTGTCTGATACTTGTTTTATGCTGTATTGCTTTTCCGTTTGTTTGTTTTATAAACTGGGATATCTATTTTGAGTATGCGCTATTTTAAATTATACTGTTTTAAACCGTCAGGCCAAAAGCGAAAATTTTACCCGCTTTTTAGTAGCTTCCGCATGTGTTTGTATATTTTATCTCTGATATGAGCACGAGTCCTGACAAACACCACTGCTGCTAGCTCCAGAACATGTGTCGGATAGTTCTGCTCATAAATTTTCAGCAATCTCGACGCATATGCAATGACTCTGCCATCCTGCATTAGAACTGCACCTAAACCTCTCAGGGAAGCATCTGTGTACACCAAAAACTCCTCATGATCCACCGGCATCGCTAGAACTGGCGCTGAAGTGAAAGCCTCCTTCAGCTGATCGAAGCTCCTCTGACACTCAGGACTCCACACATACTTCGCATTCTTCTTGGTCAGAGCTGTCAAGGGCACTGAAATCGAGGAGAAGCCATTGATAAACTTGCGGTAGTTTCCTGCTAAACCCAAGAAACACTGAATCTCTGCTGCATTCTTTGGAATCCCCCAGTTCTAAGCTGCCTCCACCATTTGTGGTTCGACTAAAATCCCATCGCTAGAAATCATATGCCCCAAAAATGCCACCTGCTCGAGCCAAAACTCGCACTTGCTGAACTTGGCATACAACTTGTGCTCTCTCAACGTCTGCAATGCCGTCTGCAAATGCTGTCTATACTCCTCTAAGCTCCACGAGTAGACCAAGATGTCGTCGATGAATACTATAATGAACTGGTCTAAATACTGCATGAATAATATGTTAATCAAATCAATGAAAATCGTTGGGGCATTCGTCAGGCCAAACGGCATCACCAAACTGAACTGGTGCACCCAATGAAGAAAAGCTAGGGCATATGAATCCCTTATCGAGCAACTCCTGAATCAGCTCCTTCAGCTCCTTCATCTCGGTAGGAGCAAATCGATACGGTGCCTTAGAGATAGGCATTGTACCTGACATCAGCTCGATCGAAAACTCCATCTCTCTCTCCGGTGGAACTCCCACAACATAATCAGAGAATACATCTGCAAAGTCCCTGTCTACCTCCACATCAGACAGTGAAGGGCCTGTTGTACCTCCTGTAGCGGTAACACTGGCCAAGAACGCCAGGCATCCAAGCTCGACTAGCTTCCTGGCCTGTAGAAAAGATATGAACCTGGGCTTCCACGGTCTCATCACTGTCTCAAATAGAAAGTCTCCTGCCTTGGCGGCTTGATCGTCACTGATCTCCGCTGGAAGTCAATCACCGCTCCATGCTCCGACAACCAGTCCATACCTAGGATGAGGTCAAATCCTGACATCGGCAAGACGAACAAATCGGACCTGATTGCATGATCCTGGAACATCATCGTCAATCCCTGAACAACGCTGGTCGTTGTCAGCTCCTCTCCTGAAGGAACAATAATGGAGAGCTACACCCAAGCTCTTCGGAATAATATCCATCCTCTGTGTGAAAGCACTCGAAATAAACGAGTGAGTCGCCCCTGAGTCTAGCAAGGTGAGGATAGTGAAACCGAGCACACGAATCTCGCCTGAAATAGAAACGTCACACAGGCACGCGTTTACAGTCAAACTAGATCCCATTAAACAGTTTAGATTCCTATCACATTTCTAAGTTCGCTAGTCCTATCCGTCTAAGTTCTCAAGGCAAGTTCTAGAAGATATACAGTTCTTACTTATATCAACTCAGCAAATAAGGCACAGAATCTCCTAGCAGTGCTCTACTTAGCATGCAATTTTAAAACACCCAAATACCAACATGTCAAAGCACGGGAACAACGGAAATCTCTAAAGTAAAATACCTGTGAGTAACGTCGTTTATGAATCTGCAGCCTCTGCTTGCATCACAAAAACACGACCAGTGGACTGCGTCCTCCTAGGGCAATCCTTAGAGATATGCCCCGGCTCCTTGCAGTGGTAACACCTGCCTGAACCCGCCATGCACTGTCCTGGATGATTCTTATGGCACACCTAACACATTGGTATCCCTCCAGGTCTAGGGGAAGTAGCCCGCTGCTGACCCTGGCCTCTTCTAACCCTGGGACATCTGCTGGCCCTGAGGTCTCTGCTGCTGTGACCCTTGAGGAGTTGGGCCCTTAGGAGGGCCTTGAAATGGTCTCTTCGCTGGCTGCTGCGAATACTGGCCCCTGACGGGCTGCTGTAACTGCCGCTTCCTCTGGAAGTCCTCTCTCATGTCCTTCCGGCCCCTCTTAGACCGATAAGCTCTATTCACTTCCGCCATGTAACATCCGCCATATTGACATCGTGGCGGATGTCTGGTCGCAGTCCATCAATAAACTTCCTAGCTTCTCACTCTCCACATATGCGATCGAGGGCACAAAATGACACCCCCGCTCGAACTGTCGGACATACTCAGCAACAGACTTGTCTCCTGGAAGGAGACTCATGAACTACCTGATAAGCTGGCTCCGAGCGTCAGCATTGATTTACTTCTCAAAGAAAACAACCTTGAACCTCTCCCAGGTCAAGCTCTCCAGAATCAGACCAACCATCGCGCTCTCCCACCAAAGAGCGCCATCTCCCTTTATCATGAAATAGCACAATGGACCTTGTCAGCATCCGGGAGACCCATATAAGCAAATACGGTCTCCAATGATCGGATCCACTCCTCAGCAACAAGCGGATCAGTAGTCCCTGAAAACTCCTTGGGTCCTTGCTTGCGGAACCTCTCAGCGACGTCCTCCTCATGCGACTTCCCGGGTCGCTCCAACTGTCTCTCCAATAATCTGGTGATCCAGGCCAGCATGTCCACGTTGGACCTCTCATACGGTGTCAACTGAGGAGGTGGGGGAGGAGGAGGAGGCGTAGCATCATCCTGCTGGCTTATATTGCGTCTAGGAGGCATACTGGTACACCAAAATCTTATCACATAAATTTAAGTGCATGGCTAAGCGTCTAAATTTAAAACTCCTAAAGTAAAATAAATGTTGGAAATAGAACATGCATCATGCAAAAATAAACATGCATCATAAAACTCTAAAACTTAAAGACTGGCAGTGCGACTTTCGAGCTCCACGCAGCAGTCTAGTACCCCACCAGAACCACCGCTCTGATACCAACTGAAACGAACCGTACTCCAGAATTTTTTTATTTTTTTAAAAATAAAGTGCGGAGTAAACAATCTTTAAAAGTATGGCTCATCCCCACTTTAAAACATTTTCCTCAACTTAACTTTAAACATAAATAAAATAAATATCTCAAAAAAATTAAATCAACCATACAGCTTAAAATCAGTATAAGTAAAAATTGCGGAAACCTGAACATGACAAATGAAATATATGAAAATGTATCATAACATAAGTAAAGTCGTCGGAGTTGCCACGGGGTACAGCAGCAGCGGGCGCTCAGAGGTCCTCATTGTCAGTAGGAAAAAACTCATCAGCAATCTCACCTGCACCATTTAAACCTAGTGAGCTAAAGGCCCAACATGCTCTATCTGAATAATAATAAGGTACGTATAATAAAACCACATGCAAGCACATACATATAGTAAAATAACTTTAATACATGCGTGCATGAATAATCGTAAACATGATTCTTAAGACAGTCGTAACATAACGTCATCGTATAGCACACATAATAAGGCATGACATAGCATAACATAAAAATTGTTGGCGCAGCGGCGGATTCGGATCCCGCTCCCGGGGCGCAGCGGAAGATTTCAAAAATTTTGCACCGGGAACGGTCAATTCATAACAAATACAGCAAATAAACATACATAGGATGTTTGATTTGGTACCTTGCTGGCGTCTAGGTTCCTGGCTCCGACCAATTTCACGAGGAAATCGGTACTTCAACGGTAGGCGGTCGTCGTTATCCTAATCCGGTCCACAACTGAAATCATGATCCCTTCGTCAGTCTGCATTAGAAAACATGACGAATGTTTCACGGACGGAATCTCCTCATCGAGACAATCAGAACAAGTCCAACGGCGGCGACAGGTGGCGGTGCGCGGCGGCGGGCGGCGGCGCAAGTGGGGCGGCGGCCGAGAGGAGTAGAGAGGGAGGGAGGCGGCTTGCTCTAGGGTTTTCTGTAGTTATGTTGTGTTTGTAATGCAACCCTAGGGCCCTTATTTGTAGACTTAGTATGGGCTTGAACCGGTTTAATGGGCTTGGGTCGGGCCCAGGCCTAAGGTGAACATTCGTTTCAAGTCCATCACCGTGACTCCATCATAATCCCGATCGACGATCAGATCGGACCGATCTACACAGTTTACAAAACTAAATATTATGATGCGAAAACAATTTTTCGGACCACCTAGTCCAAAATAACAGTTTGGCCCCTGCAAGTTTCAAGGATAGTCAAACTAGCCCAAACATCAGGGAAATTGCATTTTGACCCCTGTTTAATTTTAGGAAGTCGCACTTCCATCCTTCCTCCTCCTATGCTCAACAAATTGAGCTTAATTTCCATGCGGGAATCGAGAAATCAGTACATCGACGATCAGATCGGACCGATCTACACAGTTTACAAAACTAAATATTATGATGCGAAAACAATTTTTCGGACCACCTAGTCCAAAATAACAGTTTGGCCCCTGCAAGTTTCAAGGATAGTCAAACTAGCCCAAACATCAGGGAAATTGCATTTTGACCCCTGTTTAATTTTAGGAAGTCGCACTTCCATCCTTCCTCCTCCTATGCTCAACAAATTGAGCTTAATTTCCATGCGGGAATCGAGAAATCAGTACTTGTGTGACCCTCAATGGTTCAGGGATACAACTAGCTGTGGGCCCACAACATGTGTGACTCCAAAACCACATTTTCGGACTAGCCCATCGGATCATGGTAAAGCATCTAGCAACATCGCCCCATGATCCCCTAGGTATCACTGATAGTGCCTGCAAGAACCAGTTGGTCATGGTTAGCGTACAGTACGGTCCTTTCAACACATATATCCCGACCAGATCAACGACCATTGGTAAATCGAGAGTCGCTAGAGATCCAATAACCATGCATACATCTCGAAGATCAAATAGTGACATCGCGTGTGTTACTAGGTAAACCCATTTACCTAAAACACATCTAGTACTCTGGCCAGAGATTTATCACACTATTATCTCCTCAGATAGCATAGGATATCCATGCACAAAGGCGAGCGTTGAATCCTCGACAACGAAGCATCGACTCCTACATGTATCGGGACCTCACCCAATCCCGCCACCTAATGACCCCAACTGAGTCGGTAAACGGGTCAAAGTGAGGCACCTATCATGTAGAGTCTCAATGATGTTTCGAGTAATAAGGGCTAATCTGTACAACCAAGACCTTGGACTTAATCCACTCGACAAATGGTAACCACTTGGAAAGTCCGAACGAGGGTAGTTCGATAGATCATCAGGTCACTATCCATCTGCATGCTCAGAACATCACAATGTTCCCTACCAATGAAACGTGGTACTTCACATCGCAGATGCTAGTCTCAAGCTCGGGCGGCCTTATCCTCATTTTGACGGCCCAATCGACTAGGAACGAGTTTAGAATACACAGTGACTATTAGTTGTGTTTCATGATAGCCATCATATCCACTATCACATCTAACATACACTATGGTGTATTCTAGGTCTTTATCCAACGCAATTGTTAACATTATAAAATAATGAAGATAAAGAATTCCATAAAAGAATACGAATTTCATAAATAAAGATCGTTTACAAAGAGTCAACAAGAACCCACACGCCACAAGTTGGCTAGTTGGGCACCTACTCTAACAAAAATGTGTTAGTCGTATCCATGAAGTGTGTTCCATTATCGATTGATCAATCATAAACCAACATATGTGGCGGCCGATTTCACCCAACCTACAACATAATCACATTAACAGAGGTTCACTGGGCCCAGTCTCCCAGATCCGCCCATCGTCTATCATTATACATTAACAGAGGTTCATTGGGCCCGGTATTCCAGATCCGCTCATCGTCTATCTTGACACAAATCACTTCAATCCCTCAATTTTTTCTTTTCAAACATGCCTTTAACATTTTATAAATTTTCGTGATGCGTGCGTTTCATAAAACATGTAATTTAAAAGGCTTTGCTCATCAATATATATTTAATTCTTTCATTTAAAACATTATCAAACATAAAATACTACATATATAATTAAATATATATTCATGGGCTTCTACATTTTCTACTCCGATCAAGGACTGGTTCAGGTGTCTAGCCCACTAATTCTAAGCCCCTCTAACCCTAAACACGACTTGACGCAATAAGCCTTAAAAAATAATAAAATGCTCAACACTTATTTTTTAACTCAAGCATTAAAATTAGACTAAATAAAAGACCCGTTGACCAACTTGACTTCAAAACTTAAAATAAAATATTAGTTCCATAAAATAATTAAAAGTTTGACATAAAATTTTTGACTTAAAATTATTAAAATTGGACCTAAAACTTTAAAATTGAAATACCCGGTCCAGAAATATAATTCGGATCACACTTAAAATATTTTGACTCGACCCTCGAGTAACCGATCCGGTCCAATTGAACTGACCCACCGGTCCAACCGAACTGGCCCACACACAAAAACCCTAACACACGCCGCACGCACACACTCATGCACACGATGCACGCCACCGCTTCACCCCTTTGCACGACCTACTCCAGACGCTGATGGCCGGAGCCCTTCCGACTGGACCACCCCCAGGTCCAGTCGGTCCCTCACGAACAAGCCACGGCTCCATCGTTGGTCGGAAATAGGCAAACGAGCCGTACGTGTGTCGCTCCAAGGAAGAAACGTGCGTTGTCCTTGGTTCAGCCATGAACCAGACATCGACCCTCATCCATGGCCACTACTAGACCACCCTAGGACCTCCATGAACTAAGCACAAGCCCCAAGAACCCTCCTCGATCGAGCCATCACAAGAACAATGAAAATATACGTTAGAAATCGTGATGCATGCGTGATCCATAAAAAACAAACATAGATCTCGTGATTTCACATACAAACCATTCAATAATTATTCAAAAACAATATATTATAGCTTAAATGATGAGAAAAGGGATGATATGACATGCCTTGTTTGGAGAATTATGCAGAACTGCGAGTTACCGGAGTGGAGGACGTGAGATCGGGACCAACCACCTTGAATTACACCAAAAACTTGCGAAATCTCGAGCTTGAGGGAGATAGGAGTGGCGTGAAAGTGAGGGGAGAGGGAGGAGTGAGGCTAGGTCTAGGGTTGTGAAAAATGAGTGTGTCCAAAATGACCCCTCCAATGTATTAAGAAAATTATGGCATTTTCCTATCCTAACCCTTCACTCACTTAAAATGTTAATTAAACTAAAAATTAAACTTTAAAACTCCAAATTTTCGTAATACATGACCTCCTAAATTTTAAAATACTGGAAAGTCCTTTAAAACGGCCCGTACAGGTGAAAAACGGGTTCCCCTCAACCAAAAATCATAAAATCTCATTTTTTGTAAATACTGCTTAAAAATAATAAAATTTTGCTCTTAAAAATACGAGGGCTTAAAAATTTAAGTAAATTTTTATCTCGGTCGTCCCTAGTCTCGTCCACGCGTCCGGAACTCAAATAGACTAAAAACATGACATGCATATCAAGAAACATTAAACTATAAATAAATTGTTGAGGTGCAATAATTTCCCCTGCTAGGTAGAGCGATCGAAACGTGGCGCTTGTGTTGCTATACGGTTTAAAATATTGGAGTTGCACCATTACCACCAGCTATAGCTTTTGGTAAAGCGGTAAGCGCTCGGTCCTACATAAATCACATAAAATACCATATAAATTTCTAAAATAATTTTCCCCCTAGTCATGTACTCATTTCCACGTAGTTAGGATTCCTGGTATGAGTACGTACCTTGAGACCTGGGTGCGTGAGCTGCTATGATAGCGTTGCGAACTGTTGAGATTCGAAGTTGCTTTAAAGCATCGCAAGCTGACCTGAGTGTGAGTACTGAGTGAGTACTCTAAGTCGATGCACGTTCTGCTAGCTGAGAAGAGAGTACGTGGTCTGAACTGAACGTTGTGCGCTGATCTCAGAGCTGTAAACTGTTGTGGATGTGTGTGACCTGAGCTGGTCAGCGTGAGCTAAGCATAGTAAGCTGAACTATCGTAGCGCATACTGTTTTGGAGAGCGTAAGCTGAGCTGTGTGCTCTGTGCTGATCTAAGATCGCGAGTTGATCCGAGTGGAATAGTTCTGGGCTAAACTGCTTCATTGGATATTGGACGAGTTTTCCATCGCGAACTATTTTTGGGAAAGCAGTGTAGAGGCGCGCAGCTCTGGTGTGTTTTCTGTATGAGCGTAAGATGGATTAAGCTTAGGGATGTTTTTTTGCCCTGAGATGAGGGATCAGATTACGGGTGTTGTGCTGTGCTAGTTGAAGAAAACAACTTAGGCGTAAGCTGATGGTGATGCACAACTTAGGCGAGAGCTGTTCGTGGTTATCTGATCTGACGGGAGCTGTTTGTTTTTTCAGCTTTGGTGAGAACTATGCAGTAGGTGTAATCTAGCCAGTGCGAACTGGACTGTTGCTGCGATCTGTACTAATGTGCACGGTGTGAGCGATTTTGTACTGTCATATCGGGTGTGAGCTGGCTTAACTCTCCTGAGTTGGATGGAGAGAGATCTGAGTAAGCAAATAGCTGAGTTGCACGCGGGAGCTGCTTAGCACGCGAGAGCTGAATCGCTAGAGAGAACGTGATCTGTTGGATGCGAGAGCTGATTCGAGTGCGCATGCTGAGCTTAATACAGTGTGGGTCTCTAAGCTTATCTGAAACCAATGTAGTCATGAGCTGATCAGTGTGTGTGGTCTGTGTGTGTGCGAACTGATTTTGCTGGGCATGAGGTGCAATATGATCAGTTAGCTTCGAGCTGAGCTGTATATTGTGATAGATGATCTGAGTACACTATCTGATCTGAGTGAACGATCTGACACAATGTGCGATCTTATTTGTGTGCACGATCTGGTGTGAGCATGCCTAAGCGGAAACAGTAGAGGTCAGAGCTGGCCCGAAGTTACTGTAGATCTGATCTGGGGTATTTAGTAGTATAAATAGTAGCCGTTGACCAACACTTAGTCATTTTAGACCAGATATCTCCTTATCTTCTTCTGGAAGCTCCCGATAGATATTTTCCACACTCTTGGTCACTGTTTGTTGGCATACAATGGCGGATCCGGATCCCGTTTCCCGGGGGCGCAGCGGAAGTTAAAATTTTGCCCCGAGAAACGTTTAATACATTAAAAATAATCAATAAACATTCATAGGGCGTTTATCGAATTGCTACCTTGCTGGCGTCTAGGCGCCTGGCTCCGACCAGTTTCACGAGGAAACGGCACTTCAAACGGTAGGCGGCGGTAGATCATCAATCAGGTCCACGACCGGAAACAATCTTCCTCCGTCAATCTGCACTAGAAGATCTGATGGATTTTAGCACGAACGGATTCTCCTCGTCGCGGTGATCGAAACAAGTCCGATCACACAAAAAACCGGCGGCCGGCGGCGATGGGCGGTCGGCGGCTGCGTGAGGCGTGTGGGAGAGGGGGGCGGCTATGAGAGCTAGGTTGTATCTCTTGTGTGCGTCTCATGGTAGCCCTTGGTCTAATTAAATAAGTGATGGGCTTGAACCGGCCCAATGGACCTGGGGCGGGCCCAGTCCAATATATGAACATTCGGTTCAATCGCATCACCGTGGCTTCATCATAACTCCGATCGACGATCAGATTGGACCGATCGACTCAGTTTCCAAAACTGACTATTATGATGCGAAAACAATTTTTCAGACCACCTAGACCAAAATGACAGTTATGCCCCTCAACTTTGGAAAATCGTAATTTGACCCCTGTTGACTTTTAGGAAGTCGCACTCCCAAAAAATTCGGTTCAATCGCATCACCGTGGCTTCATCATAACTCCGATCGACGATCAGATTGGACCGATCGACTCAGTTTCCAAAACTGACTATTATGATGCGAAAACAATTTTTCAGACCACCTAGACCAAAATGACAGTTATGCCCCTCAACATTGGGAAATCGCAATTTGACCCCTGTTGA
>KV019704.1:297696-320325 GCA_001598015.1 Dorcoceras hygrometricum | reverse complement strand
CAACTCTTTCAACTCTGCGGGCGCCAACCGGTAAGGAGCTCTAGAAATCGGGGCGGTACCGGGCGCCAACTCAATACTAAAGTCGATCTCACGTCGAGGAGGGAGTCCAGGAATCTCATCTGGAAACACGTCGGGAAACTCTCGAACGACGGGGATGTCGCGCAACTCGACTCGCTGCTCCTGGGAACTATCAAGTGCGTAGATCATGAATCCTGCATTACCTAGCGATAGAAGGCTAAACATCTCCATAGCGGTTACTAGGGGAATCTTCGACCTCGAATCCGTGCCGTAGAAATCCCACCTCTCACCCGTATCAGGGCGAAATCTCACCACGCCATGGAAGCAATCAACGGTAGCCTTATAGCTAGATAATACGTCCATTCCCAAAATACAGTCGAAATCTCTAATCCCCAACACAATCAAATTTGTCACCAAAACATGCTCATCAAACCTAATCAGGCAATCTACTACTACCTCTCGGGACCACAGGTTCACACCAGCAGGAGTAGACATAGAAACAACATCACACAGTGGGGAAGAACTCAACCCACGCTCAAACACAAACATCTCAGATATGAAAGAGTGTGATGCACCAGTGTCAAACAAGACTCTCGCAGGATAATCATAAATAGAGCATGTACCTCTAATCACCATGCCCGGAGTCTCCTCAGCCTGATCTCCTGTCAAGGCGTTCGCCTGCGCCTGCTGGGGAATCTGAAACGAGGGCCGGGAAGGTCCTCCAAAACATGACGGCTCACGAGGCTGAAATCCTGATCGCTGGGACTGCGCAAAAGGCTGCTGTCGCTGAGAAGAACCACTAGCGAAACCCTGCTGCGACTGACCTGTAGACCGCCCTCCAATCGAAGGACACGCTCTAGCAAAATGTCCCGGCTGACCACATAGATGGCAAAGTCCTCGGACTCCTCTACACTGCGAAGTCTCGTGTCTCCCTCCGCACTGACTACAGAATCCACCTCCAGAACCACTACCAGAACCACTGCCGAGCCAGAGCTCACGGAACCAGAAGAACTCGAATGGCCCTTCTTCTTGAATTGCTTCCCTCGAGGTCTGAACTGCTGGCGACTCGACTGCTGTGACCCCTGCGGAGACTGATAAGACTGCGACACCGCCTGAGCCGGCTGAGAAGCACGTCCAGACGTCTGATGTATCAGAGCCTCAGGATCCATCAAACTCTCCTCGATATCCACCGCATTGTTCACAGCTTCCATGAAGGTCGCTGGGGATCCAGACAGCACAATCCGATAAAGGTCAGGTCTCAAGCCCTTCAAGAACTTGTTCCTCTTCGCCTCTTCGTTCGCTCTTGGTTCGCCACAGCTGGCATGTACACTAGAAGCGCAGAAAACCGCCTCGCATACTCGGCCACACGCATATCACCCTGCTTCAAATTATCAAAATCACGCTCACAGCTAGCGAAATAGGACTCTGGAGTGTATTCGCGCCGAAAAGCCTCACAGAAAGCATCCCAAGTGAGCACTGTCCCACTATCTCGAAGCATCCTAGAAGTACTCCTCCACCAGCACTGCGCATCATCTCGCAGCTGCAGCACCGCCAACTTCAGTCTCTTTTCCGGAGCGTACTCCAAGGTATCAAATAACTCCTCCATCTGAACAAGCCACGCCTCAGCCCTAGCACCACCCTCAGTACCGGCCAACGTCGGTGGGTTCGTCCCCTGAAATCGGGCTAAGACCAACTCCATTCCACCTATCTGCCTAGTGACGTCCTCAACCTGAGCGTCGTCATCACTACCTGCTCTAGACTCCTCCACCGAACGTCTAGTCCTCCTACCTCCTCCTCGTCTCGGTGGCATCTAAACAAGCCTAGAGGTATGATCTCACAGCAGATAGAATAACAAGACAGATAATAGATCACATAAGTCACAGAGGCAGTCAAAATCAAATCAAAACTCTGTGCCTAGACTCAAGTGTGATCAAAAGAAATCGAGCTTATCCCAGTTTAAGCTCTGATACCAAAATGTCAGGCCCCGTGCTAATTAATAACGATTAACACATAATAAGCGCATAAACACGGAAGCTAAAAATCAGGGCTTAAAAATTTTTCGAAATGCAATGGGCCTGAACTCAATTCATGCATTCAAAATATCGATAACTAAAATATGAGTTGACTCAAACTCAAACACAACAAGTAACAACATAATATCAATCAAATACAAATCCCCAATACATGATAACACGGGGCATCCCACGGCTCAATACATATCATATATATAAACTGGGACTCAGAGACCTGGGGATCGACCAGCTGAACTTCCACTCTGCCCAGCTTGGTTACCTGAAGCTCCTGCAAATGGACAACGCAGACCCAAACAAGACAAAAGCAGGAAACAAGTACGAGGTCAAGCCTCAGTACGAAGAGCTATCAAAGCAGATAAACATGCAACATGCTATTAAAACAATGCTATGAATGCATGAGGCTATCAAAGGAAATCAGTCCACTAGGCCGGTGCAACAACCGGCAAATCATAACATGTCGCCTCTATACCACGGTCTATCAACCGGGAAATCATCGGTCCGTGATCATCGGGGCCCATCAGCCCATCACAGCTCGGCGGTAGACACTCGTATCCGATAGTCACCGCTCCGACGATAGCGTTGGACTTTTCGGGCACGACCCAACAGTCGGCCAGTCACAACGTGGCACCCAAATCAGGTTATCAAATCAAATCTGTAAATCAGGCTCAAGATGTATGCAGGAATGCCATTCAATATCCATGCTCAATACATAATATGCCTAAACGTAAAACCAAGTCTACACATTCAATCAAAAACATCCAAAAGCTCAAAAGAAACAACTGTAAAATCTGCTCAACAAAACCAGCAATTCACGAACGAGCAGAGCCTACGGGATTTCTCAACTCGTTGCTCCTAGCTTCCAAACTGGTATCAATGGGAAGAGCAAGTCTCAAGGAGTCCAGCGCCACCAAGAGCGTCAAACACAAAGGCTGGAATCGACAGGAAATGGTGATAGAAAAAGACGATGAACAGTAGCTATTTCGAGGGTTTGGAGAAAAGGAGATAAGAAGTATCTGGCTCAAAAATAATTCTAAGTGTCGATCAACACTTCTATAAATACCTCTTAAAGCCTCGCCTGCTGATTCATTAAAATCAATCGAAATGACCAGCAGGAGTCTATCAGCAGCATCCCTCTTTCCTATAGTTAAATTCAGCAACAACGACCAAAAAGCAATCGCAAGAAAACACTCCAAAACGACACCGTTCCAACTTATCAAAACGACGCCGCAGTGATACACCAGCTGACAACAGCTCTTGCTCCAAAACAATCCATCTGCTGGTCGCGTGAAATTGCTCAAAACGTCGACGCATCAACTAATCCAAACGACGTCACTTTAGATACGTAAACATTGCTGCCAACAGCTGATCTCTCAAACGAAAAGCTCAAAACGCAGCGTTTCAAATAATTAAAACGACGCCGCTTCTCAACATTATAGTATTTGCGCGCCTGCTGGTCAGCAGCAACCATCAGAACGCAATCTACTACCAGCAGAAAGGAATACGTCACGCCTACGCCATCATATCTATTAACAGCTCTTGCGACTGATTCCTCAAACCATCTGCTGATCGTCCTCCACTAGCGCAACTGCTGAATCCAATAGTCAACACTCCAAAATGTTGACTAACATGTGTCACTTCCTCATTCATTCTCGCGCTAAGTGCAACGTCTGCCAGCAGCAACCTCAAACTCAAAACTAAAACCAGCAGCTCTCATTGCGTCACGATGACGTCATCTCTGCTGATTCAAAATCCACCAGCAAGAGCTACAATATTGTTGACCAGCGTTGACTTCACCAAAAATCGATATTTCTCATCTCTTAAACTATCGTTGCGGCTGATGAACCAGCAGGAACCTTATTTCTTTCGCATAATCCTCAAAATACCCGTGATTAATCCCAAATCAAATTAATTAATCACTAATCTAAATCCTCAATCCTCACACCTGTGCTGTGGTTAGTCGTGCTGAGTGGCGAGCTGATGCTGCTGTAGCGTGAACCAGTCCAGTGCAGTGGTCTGAGCTGATATCGGTTTAGGAAGTAGACGTAAGCTGGATGCAATTTTGGGAGTTACGCAGCGTCGTAAGCTGAGTTGACCTTTGAGAGCTAGGTTGACCATCAGGAGATGTATGAGTACGTACCGTGAGACCTGCGTGCGTGAGCTGCTATGAAAGTGTGCGAACTGTTGGAGATTTTGAAAGTTGCTTTGAGCATCGCAAGCTGACCTGAGTGATGAGTACTAAGTGAGTACTCTAAGCTGATGCACGTACAGTTAACTGAGAAGAGAGTACGTGATCTGAGCTGAACGTTGTGCACTGATCTCAGAGCTGTGAACTGTTGTGGATGTGTGTGACCTGAGCTGGTCGGCGTGATCTGAGCGTAGTAAGCTGAAATATCGTAGCACATACTGTTATGGAGAGCCTAAGCTGAGCTGAATGCTCTATGCTGATCTAAGATCGCAGCTGATCCGAGTGGAATAGCTCTGGGCTAAACTGCTTCATTGGATATTGGACGAGTTTTCCATCGCAAACTATTTTTGGGAAATCAGTGTAGAGACGCGCAACTCTGGTGTTTTCTGTATGAGCGTAAGCTGGATTCAAGAACGTGATATGTTGGATGCTAGAGCTGATTCGAGTGTGCATGCTTAGTTGAATACAACGTGGGTCTCTGAGCTTATCTAAAACCACTATAGTCGTCAGCTGATATGTGTGTGTGGTCTGTGTGGGTGCGATCTGAGGTTGCTGGGCATGAGGTGCAATCTGATCTGTTAACTTCGAGCTGAGCTGTATATCGTGCGAGCTGATCTGAGTACGCGAAATGATCTGAGTGCATGATCTGATACGATGCGCGATCTGATTGTGTGCACGATCTGGTGTGATCATGCCTAAGATGAAGCAGTAGAGGTTTAAGTTTGCCCGAAGTTACTGTAGATCTGATCGGGGGTGTTTAGTAGCATAATAGTACCAGTTGACCAACACTTAGTTGTTTTAGACCACACATCTCCTTATCTTCATTTGGAAGATCCCGACAGATATTTTTCAAACCCTCGAGTCACTATTAACCCGACCTATTATTTTCTAGATCGCCGGAGATTTGCCAGTCAGTTTTGAGTGAGGGTACCTCGATTGGAAAACCCTCGTCAAGCTTGACTTTTCTTTACCAGTTTGGGGTCCTGAGGAGGTCGGACTAAGGAAGACGAATAGAATCTTCTTGACCCGTCTTTTCAGATAACCGAGATTGTTTGTGTTGTTTTCGATGTGAGACCCGAAGGAGTATTGGATTGATTAAATTAATTAATCGGGTTTAGTATAGACCAGATTTGGTGTGGACAGATCTGGGATGGACAACCTTGAAGATGGTATGCTTGGTGAATGTATCGGGTCTATATGAATATTAGAAGCAACTCTAGAATGTTGGAGAAATTTGCGGTAACGTGATCAGATTTGATAACTGGTGGTGAAATCTGGTTGTCGCAAGCCATTCTGGGCACGCTAGTTGAATATCCTGCGTGGGTAGCAAAGCGACGTCGTTTGGGAGAAACAAGATTTGAGTTGCGCTAGTGGTTGGTAATGCGTGGACCATCCCGGTTCGTGGTTTTGGTGTATACCAGTGCGGTTCATGGTTTTCAGATTTGACTGGTCTGTGTGCATAAGATCTGAGTGTTATGATTTGGATCGATGCGAATCCGTTAAGCAAGACACGTGTATGAACTAGTTGGATTGTTGTATGATGTCGTTTAGAAGAACCCGCTGAGACGTGAGAACTGGATTGTGGTGCGAAGCCATTTTGAGAAATCATATATGTTGCGAGCTGGTCGCTATGAGCGTGTTCTTGTGCGACTTCGTTTGGTAGTACCGCTCTGATTTAGCGCATGGTCCAGATATGGAGTGGTACTCAGATCTGAGTTGGTATCAGCTGTGAGTTCTGTTTTGTCTGTGGATAATGTTCATGCGATTTGGGGAGATTTAAGTTATATTTATTGACTTTGACTGTGGTCTTGCAATTATTTCCCAACACTTAGAATATATCTTCTCCCGACATCGAACTCTCTTCTGTCGCGATACCCTAGTTACTGTTCACCGAACCTTATCTTCTCCGATTGCCGGCGGTAGAAGACTCCGATTGGAGCAAGATTGGTAGCGTTGAGTTCCCTTTGTTGAGACGCTTCCATTACTAACATTTTCTAAGGCTTGGGTTAAGCTGGAAGAAGAACAAGAAGAAGCTACAGAGCGTCGTTGTTCGTAGTCTGATATATTTGGTTCTTCTGTTCAGGTAGTGCTTCAAGTAAGTACTAGGTTCTACCTTGCGATGTGTTTAGATCTAGCTGTTGTGCTAGAAAGGTAGATTAGAGCTGGGTTGAGCTGTAGCTCCCAGTTTGTAGTTCTGTGCTACTGTCCCTGAGTATTGTCGTTGTTGTTGGCTTAGTAGGTTTCAGATTTGAGTTACTCGGGACTCTTGTTGTGGTAATTGTAGCTCAGAAAGCTAAGGTACAGATTTGAGCTTGTATTACAGCTTTGGGATGAGCATGGAGATTACGTATGCTTTCTGGTATGTTGTGCAGTGTATGCTATCGTGCTGTTGTTGTTTATCTTGACTCTGTGCTGGTTGTTGCACGTTGTAATTTCATACACGCATTTTACCATGTTGAGCTCATATCTGTTAGCCGTTGTTGTTGTTGTGCTAACCCGTATGTACCAGGTGCTCTTGTTGAGGATGAGCGGCAGTACCGTGCTCCTCATCTCCCTGTTGGATTATCTGTTAGCCGCTATGAGATGAGTGGATAGCTACCACGCTCTCATGAGCTTTGGAAACAGCAGGTTGAGTGATTTGTTTATGCTCTGGTACCGTGTGTTGAGACGAGTGGATAGCTACCACGCTCTCATATGCTCCGTGGCCACTATCTTTTGTTCGATCTGTTGACAGCTGCTGAGCTGGTTCATGAGCTCCTTTGACTCCCTGTTCGGTTGTAGTCCTTCGTTCTTGCATTCTGCTGTCTCATGCATAGCACGTGCATTTATATCTGTTGCTATCTATTTGCTGTTTATATTGCTCTCCGTACTGGGGTTTGATCCCATGTCCCTCTGGGGCTGGTTGTTTTGTTTGACTGTGTGTTGCTCAGGTTACCATGGTTTCTCAGCTGGTCGTGGATATAACTCAGCTGGTGGTGCCCCAGGAGGTGGATAGAGCGTCCCAGTTATATATATTGTATGTATATATATTAGGCAGTAGAGTCATCGTCGGGGAAGGCCCCGAGGATGTGATGTTCTATTGCTAATTTGAGACTTATGTCTAGGAGTCACTCGATGCTTGTATTTGTTATTGTATCTGCTGTTGTTGGTTTTCAGTTGTTGTAAAACCAGTATTGAGTATCAATATATTTTTAAATTATTTTTTCTATGCTAGGTCAAAGCGAAAAATTTTAGCCACTTTTAAATGCTTCCGCGGTTGTTTATGGCGTGGTTAATCTCTGTATTGTGCACCGAGCCTGACATTTTTGGTATCAGAGCTTAAAATGGATTCTTTTGATCACACGTGAGTCTAGGCACTTTGTTGCTTGTTGCATGTGCTTGATATATTTACTGTGTAATATTACTGTATTAATGTTTGCCTGATGCCGCCTAGACGTAGGGATAGTGCTACCCGGCAGATCCCGTCTGAGTTTGAGGGTCAGAACGAGGAGATGGAGCGTAGTAATCCTGTTCGTAGGCGTGCTAGGCAGGTTCACGACGAGGTAGATATGTTGGAAGACCATGTGGATTAGATGGAATTGATTATGGCGAGGTTTCAGCGTATGAATCCTCACTTTCGATGGTGACGAGAGTAGTTCCGATGTCGAGTCCTGGTTGCAGCATATTACCGAACTGTTTGATAGAGTGCGTTATGATGATGAGCGCAGATTGAGTTTGGCGACCTTCCAGCTGAGGAAGAATGCAGAGCGATGGTGGAGAGGTTCTTCACGTTCGCTCGAGGAGACTGGTATGGGGATTACTTGGGATAGTTATTGTATTGCGTTCCGCCAGGAATATGTTCTGGAATCCTATGTGAACGTCCGGGAGCAAGAGTTTGATAACTTTGTTCAAGGAACCATGTCCGTGGGAGAGTATGTTTGAATGTTTTCTTCTCTTCTTGCCTATGTTCCGCATGTGTCTGGCCGTGAGATGGCGAAGAGAAACAAGTTTCTGGAAGGTCTGAATGAGGATCTTTATTCTTGGTTTTGGCGGGTTCACCTACCAGTTATGCAGATGCGGTGGACAAAGCAATGGACATTGAGGAAGGGTTGAGGAACCGCAGGTCTCAAGTTCAGCCTCAAGCTGCACAAGCTACACGTCCCAATTTTCCAGGGGCGCAACCTCCCCAATTTCCCCAGTCATCCCAACAACCCCAGCAGTCAGCGCAACAATTTGGACGCCACAATTTTAGACCCCGTGGCCATCAGTTCAAGAAGAACAGGGTTCTAGTCTTTTGGTTCGGGTAGTTCGAGCAGCAGTAGAAGCCCGAGGGATATTTTCTGTGGTCAATGTGGAGGCAAACACCCTACGACGCAGTGTGTGGGGGTTCAGGATGCGTACTATAATTGTGTGCAGTATGGACATTTTGCGAGAGTATGTACATTGGCAGGATCTCAGCACACCGCAGCCCCACCACAGGGTCGTTCTGGTGGGTCATCTCGAGGTCGTTCTTTCCCTATTCAGCAACAGAGGGTGGGGGAAGCTCAGCATAGGACGTTCCAGCAGCCTGGTCCTTCACGTTTTGGATAATCTTCCCAGGCCCAATTCACAGTACCTCAGCATGCCCAGGTTAATGCCATGACGCGGAAGCAAGCGGAGGGCACTCCAGGAGGAGTGATCGCAGGTACTTGTACTGTTTTTGATTTTCCAGCACGTTTATTGTTTTATACTGGAGCATCACATTCGTTTATAGCTGATGCATTTGTGGTTGAGCATGGTTTGCATACCACTTGTTTACGTGATGTTGTTTCTGTTGCGACTCCTGTCGGCGCGAGCTTGTTCTCCCAAGAGATTTTGTTGAATGGAATTCTTAGGTTTGGTGAGAACGTGTTGGTAGCGAACCTGATTCAGATAGTGATGTGGGATTTCGATTACATAGTGGGAATGGACGTGTTGTCTATTTTTAGGGCCACCGTGGACTGTTTCCATGGCGTTGTGTGTTTTCGGCCCCAGTCTGGCGAGAAGTGGAACTTATATGGCCACGATTCCCAATCAAAGATTTCGTTGATCTCCGCCATGGATATTTTTGGATTATTGTCGTTGGACAATGTCGGGTTCATGATTTATGCCTTGGATGCATCCTTGAAGTAGTGTGTGGAGCTTAGCGACATCCCCGTTGCGCGTGATTTCCCTGATGTGTTTCCGGAGGAGATTCTTGGTTTTCCTCAGAGGAGGTAGATTGACTTCAGCATTGAGTTGGTACCTGGTACAGCTCCTATCTTGCGTACTCCATATCGTTTAGCACCAGCTGAGTTGAAGGAGCTTAAGGTACAGCTTAGCGATTTGTTGAAGAAAGCTTTTTTAGAACAAGTATGTCATCGTGGGGAGCTCCTATCTTGTTTGTGAAGAATAAGGATGGATGAGATTCTTGGTTTTCCTCAGAGGAGGTAGATTGACTTCAGCATTGAGTTGGTACCTGGTACAGCTCCTATCTTGCGTACTCCATATCGTTTAGCACCAGCTGAGTTGAAGGAGCTTAAGGTACAGCTTAGCGATTTGTTGAAGAAAGCTTTTTTAGAACAAGTATGTCATCGTGGGGAGCTCCTATCTTGTTTGTGAAGAATAAGGATGGATCGATGAGGATGTGCATTGACTTTCGGAAACTGATAAGGCGACAGTGAAGAATACGTACCCTTTACCGAGGATCGATGATTTGTTTGATCAGCTTCAGGGTTCAACGGTGTATTCTAAGATCGATCTACGTTGTGGGTACCATCAGTTGCGTATTCAAGAGGAATTTGTTGCGAAAACTGTGTTTCATACGAGGTATGGGCATTATGAGTTTTTAGTTATGCCTTTTGGTTTCACGAATGCCCCTGCAGTTTTCATGGATTTGATGAATTAAGTTTTTTCGAGAATTCGTTGATCAGTTTGTGATTGTGTTTATCGATGATATTTTGGTGTACTCGAAGACTCCAATGCAGCACAAAGAGCATTTGAGGTTGGTTCTCCAAACACTACGAGACTCGCAGCTGTATGCTAAGTTCTCCAAATGCAAGTTTTGGTTTGACAGAGTGGTATTTATGGGTCATGTAATTTCAGCTGTAGGTATATCTGTTGATCCCAGTGAGGTAGAGGCTGTTGTGAACTAGGAACGTCCCAAGAATGTTTCAGAGATTCGTAGCTTTTGGGATTGGGTCGCTATTATCGCCGCTTCATCGAGGGATTTTATAGCATAGCTAAGCCTATGACGTAGTTGACCCAGAAAGGCAAGAAATTTGTTTGGACAGAGCAATGCGAGAATAGTTTCCAATTGCTCAAAGAGAAGCTAACTTCAGCACCTGTGTTGTCTTTGCCTTCAGGTTCCGGTGGTTTAGTGGTTTGTTCGGATGCTTTGCTTAATGGATTGGGTTGTGTGTTGATGCAGAATGGTCGAGTCATTGAGTATGCTTCTCGTCGGTTGAAACCGCATGAGACTCGATACCCACTTCATGATTTGGAGTTGGCAGCCATGGTCTTTGTCTTGAAGATTTGGCGCCACTATCTGTATGGCGAGCAGTTTGTGGTGTATACGGACCACAAGAGTTTTCAGTATCTTTTCTCTCAGTCAGATTTGAATATGAGACAGCGTAGATGGATGGAGCTGATTAAGGATTTTGATTGTGAGATTCAGTATCAGCCTGGGAAAGTGAGTTGCTGATGCATTGAGCAGGAAAGCTCAAGTGTCGATGCTTGCATCGTTATCTATTTCGAAGGTTCATGAGCATCTGAGCACTACTGGTTGACGTTTTTACCCAGGTGATTATTATGTTGTGGTATCTTCTTTTCAAGTGGAGCCACAGATTGTTGTGAATATTAGAGCAGCTCAGAGATCAGATCCATCTATCCATGAGCTGAAATTGAAGGCTAGAGCTGGACAGTTGGAAGATTATTCAGTCTCATCTGATGGTTGTTTGAGATTTCGTGATAGGTTAGTAGTGCCAAATCTGATTGATTTGAAGTAGGAGATCTTGAGAGAAGCTCACTGTAGTAGACATAGTGTCAATCCTGGTGCAAGGAAGATGTACCATGCCTTGAAGCCGCTCTATTGGTGGGCAGGTTTGAAAAGTGATGTTGCTGATTTTGTTGCCCGTTGTCTAAATTGTCAGCAAGTTAAGGCAGAAAGGATGTGACCTGGTGGTTTATTACAAAGTTTAGAGGTGCCCCAATGGAATTGGGAGCATATAGCAATGGATTTTGTCAGGCCCGGTGCACAAAACAAAGGTTAACCATGCAATAAACAATAGCAGGAGCATTTAAAAGTGGCTAAAATTTTTCGCTTTGGCCTGACTAAAAAAAACATAATTTAAAAATACATCGAAACTCAGAATATTGATTTTAAAACAACTAAAAACCAACAAAAACAGATACAATAACAAACATCTAATGACTCCCAAACAACAAAACTAATATTCAGCAATAGAACATTACATCCTTACCGGACATCCCTCGACAAAGACTTTTGCATTATCATATAATATACATAACTGGGACACTCAATCCACCTCCTGGGGCACCACCAACTGAGCCATCTCCATGACCAGGTGTGAAACCATGGTAACCTGAACACACATAAACAGGAAAAACAACCAATCCAACCCCAGAGGGACAGGGGTCAAACCCAAGTACGGAGAGAAACATAAAACAGCAATAGATAGAGCAAGTTATAAATGCGATGCTATGCATGAGAACAAAGAGATCAAAAAGGAGCCAAGAACGGCATACAGCTGGATATCAGAAATAAGAGTGGTCGCCGGATGTGTGAGAGAATGGGAGTTACCCTGGCGCTTGATCACACATAGTATCAACCACAAACAGAACAGAACAGGGATGGCCGCAGCTCATGTGAGAGAATGGGAGCTGCCCAGGAGCTCAATCACACTAAGTACCAGCACTAGCTAGAACAGAAAGGCCACAATGCATGTGAGAGAATGGGAGCTACCCAGGCGCTCAATCACACGCACCCTGTCAACAAGAGTTAGCTCAACAGCAAACAACGAAATTTCATAAATTCTCACTGCAGATTGCTCACATAGGATCGCAAAGAACGGATCGTAGCAACGTGATATGCATGTATGCATAATAACAGCTTGCAAGATAACAAACGTAAAACACATGCAAGAAACAACACATGAATAACAGCATACACACTGCTCAACATATCAGCACACGCCCATTTATACACAAGTTTATCTCAAAGCTGTAAGTATAAGCTCACATCCGTACCTTCAGTTTCTGAGCTACAATTACCACAACAAGGGTCTCGAGAAACTCAAATCTGAAACCTGCTAAGCCAACAACAACGATAATACTCAGGGACAGTAGCACAGAACTATGAACTGGGAGATACGATCTCCACCAGCTCTATCCTACCCTTCTATCACAACAGATAGCTTTAAACAAAGCATAAGGGAGGATCTAGCTCTTACTCAAAAGCACTACCTGAATGGAAAAACCAAATCTGTTCTCAACGAAAAACGATGCACTGTAGCTCCTTCGCGTTCAATCCTCGAGCTCACCCAACTATTTGAAAGAGGTATAGAAAGGAGTGCCTTGGCAAGAGGAATCCAACGCTACCACTCTTGCTCCAATCGGAGTTTTCTACCACCGACAATCGAAGGAAATAGACTACGATGAACAGTAGCTAGGGTATCGTGACTGAAGAGAGTTCGATGTCGGGAGAAGATATATTATAAGTATTAGGAAATATGTTAAGATAAAATTTATAATTTTTGACGATAACAAAAACAAGATAAGAACTGAATCTTGAAAATCAGATCTGGACAGTCAGTTATCGTGGTTAACTGTTAAGTATTTTCAGATCCGAAAGATTTGGGAACAGTTTACTCAGTTTTCAGTTATCGGGTTTGAAGATTTCGAATCAGAGCTTAGTAGATTTAAGTATTCGGGTTATTTCTATTATCGAGTTAAAGATTTTGAATCAGAGCTTATCAGATTTGAGTATTCGGGTTATTTTAGTAATCGGGTTAGGATTTCAGATTTGAGGGTATTCAGATTTGACTCAAAGACTTCGGACAGATCCGGGTATGTATTCAGATGTTATATTTCAGATAAGAGATTTTCAGATGTTATCAGTAATGGACTCATATGTGAACAGACTCCACATATAGAAATTCAGACTTCAGATTTGATAGCGTTTCAGTATTACGAGGAGAGTACAGTATGTCAGATCTAACAGATCGTTGATTCCTTTTGGTAAATGAGTCAATTAAGCCCTGACAAGTGGCGATGAAGATATACGAAGGGATTTGTTTTCTGACCGTTGATATTGAAGAGTATAAAGAGCTAAAGATTTCAAATGAAGAAGGGCTCTGCATACTTTAAGCTCTCGATCAACTAATCTCACATACTCTCACGCTCTCAAAATTCTGGGAATTTTCAAGTGCTCAAAAATATTCTGAGTCCCAGTATTTAATCTCGAAGATAAATACAGTACTCAAAACATTTATTCATTGCACTATTCATATTGAGTCTGTAACGAACGTGCTTATTGAAGCAGTTCGAAAATCTATTTGATTGTAAACAGCAGTGTATCTGCTTGGTTGTGGTGGCTAGGAGTTCACTTGGAGCGAGGCTCAGTGATTGGGTGTCTACAGTGTCTGTATTCATCAAAGTCTTCTAGTGGAACCTTCCTGCAAAGGAAGAAGGGGAGACATAGGATTTGATATCCGAACTTCCATAAACAAACTCTTGATCCCTGCACTTTCACTTTATCAGCATCATATTTATTTGTTATTAACTGTTCACTGCTCAATCGGTTTATTTCCGCACAATTTATTGTTAACCGAGCGAACAACATTAACAGAGATCTCAGATCTGGTAACTCAGATCTGACTTTAGCAAAGGCTTGTAAAATCGTTTTTTTAAGGTTTCGAAAAATTAAAATCCAAAGGAGTTCATTCAAACCCGCCCTCCCATTCTGAACTCCTTGGCCTATTCTTGATCCTAATTGATCCTACCAATTGGTATCAGAGCATGTGCCTCTAAGTCTTTGAACAGTTTTATCTTTGTGCGTATATATTTTAAATATGTCTACTTCTCACAACAAGATTTCTATGTTTTCCAAGGAGGAGTACGATGACTGGATGATCAGGATGCAAGCGCACTTGGCCGCTCAAGACGATGACATGTGGTTCGTTATCACTGATGGACCCATTAAGATCATGAAAACCAATGCAGCTATAGCAATATCTGATGGGGCACCTCAGTGGGTGTAAAAGAACCGACATGAATATACAACTGAGGACAAGAAGAAGGCAAATCTCGACAATGTGGCGAAGGATATTTTATACAAGACGCTGGATAAGAACATGTTCAGCAAAATCAAAACCTTTGCTACTGCCAAAGAGATATGGGAGAAGTTGACTCAAATATGCAAAGGCAATGACGAAACCAAGGAGAACAAATTGACCGTGGCCCAGTAGAAGTATGAGTCGATAAAGATGCGAGATGGAGAGACCATGGCTGAATTTGATGAAAGATTCAGCGCTGTTGTAATAGAGCTGACCAGTCTTGGCAAGGAATACAATAACAGAGAACTGGCGCTTAAAGTAATGAGAGCATTGCCCAGGGAGTGGGATGTCAAGACCATGGCGATGCAGGAGTCCGAAGATCTGAACAGGCTTGAGCTCCATGATTTGTTTGCAAATCTCAAAGCCTACGAGTTCGAGCTGGAGACCAGATCTGAGGCTGGACCATCTACCTCCCAACCAACTAAATCTCTAGCAGCAACGACATCTGAACAGTGCTCACCAAGCACTAGCAAGTCTGCCGAATAACTTAGCAATGACGCCATGTCCCTCTTCGTCAAGAAGTTTGGGAAATTCATGAGAAAATCCTATAACCCTTCTTTTAATTATAACAAATCTGAAAAGATATCTACTGATATGAACTGTTATAATTGTGGTCGTCCAGGGCCCTTTGCAGCAGATTGTAATAGGCCTAAGAAGGAGGACAGATCTAAGAGAGATGAGAAGAAAAATGATAGATCAAAAGAGAGATCCAAAGAGAGAAGGATGAGGACCAGATGTGATAAAAGTCCCAACCGAAAGAATGATAGAAAAGTACTTGTTGCTGAGGAGAGTAACAAGAACTGGGCAGATTCAGACTTAGATTCTACATCAATCAGCTCTTCATCCAGTGACAGTTAGACAGAAGAAGTCCACTGCTTGATGGCAGATCAGGCCACTACTTAAGATGAGTTATTTGATTATTCTAATTGTGAATTTACACGAGGGGACCTTATCAATGCACTTAATGAAATGGTCCATGAGTATCGGAAGCTATATCAGACATTTGACGAAGTCAAAGCTGAAAACAATGGTTTGAAAAATACTTCAGTAGAATCAAGAAATGCTCAGCTTGAGGATACTGACAGTTTAAAGACTGAGTTAAGTAAGCTGATGATTGAGAATGATCTCCTGAGAAATATTTCTCGTGAGATCAAATCTGAAAACGAAAGGTTAAATGAAGTGATGAGCTCCTGGACCAAGTCTTCTGTTTCCTTGAGAAAGCTGCATGAGACTCAAAATCCACTTAACGACAAATCAGGCTTGGGTTTTTGCGTTGGAGAAAGCAGATCTGAGGGAACGAGTACTCAATCATATCTGGCATATGACAAGTTCAAAACAATGAATTTTGTCAAAGCCAGTGTGATACATAATGTTTATGAGTCGGTAAAGTATGATGACCAAACCTCTGGGCAACTGAACCAAAAAGGCAAAGCTGGTATCGGATATATCAGACCTGAGAATTCCAAGCCAAGCTGGATAAAGAACATACTTGAGAAAGATAAAGCGAAAGCTGGTTCTAAATCATCTGTTCCCAACCAGTCCAAGCGTGGTTCTAAGAAGGTCAAATCTGTATGGGTAAAGTTTCTGCCCGAACGAGATCCTAATGGTCCACATACTGAGCCAATTCTCAACAGATTTCACAACATTTCTGCACATACCCTTATGGACTCACATACTGGGAAGACTGTTAAAGTAATTCAAGCATGGGTCCCAAAAGGGGTAATCCGATCTGGACCAAAGTAAAATTGGGTACCAAAATCCGTTTTCGTGATTGCAGGGTATCAGGTACAAAGATGGAGAAGAATTTATCATCTGGTACCTGGAAAGTGGCTGTTCACGACATATGACTGAAAATCCAAAGCTACTATCAGATTTGACACCGCACAAAGGAGCTAAGATTGTTTTTGGTGATATGGTAAGATTAAAATATCTGGTGTTTCACTCGTTGAAAACTTGTGCTACAATCTGATTAGTAAAAGTCAGCTGTGTGACAATGGTTACACAGTTAACTTTCAAAAACACACTTGCACAGTTCAGAATCTAGATGGTCTGACTGTATTGGTAGACAAAAGATCGGGGAACCTACATTATCAATTGGCCACAGTAGATGGGATCTGAACAGATTTGCGTGAACCATCTGAACTTTAAACTACTTGTCCAAGTTGAGTAATCTTGAATTGGTTTCTGGTATGCCCAAAATAAAGTTTTCTAAGGACAAGATTTGTGCAGCATGTCAGCTGGGTAAACAGATTCGATCAAATTTTAAAAAGAAAAATGGTCAACGTTCTTCCCGAAGATTAGAGCTTTTACATATGGATCTTTTTGGTCCTATACTCGTAACCAGCTTAGGGGGAACGAACTACACCCTAGTTGTTGTTGATGATTTTACAAAATTTACATGGGTGTTGTTTTAAAATCAAAATCTGAAACTGTTGACCAACTGATTAAGCTTTTAAAACGTTCGCTAAATGACAAATCTTGTACTGTCAACCGGATAAGATCTGATAGAGGAAATGATTTTTTAAATTATAAGCTATCATCTTATCTGGAAGACATTGGGATAAAGCATGAGATTTCAGAAGCTAGAACTCCTCAGCAGAATGGGCTCGCTGAGAGAAGAAATCGAACTTTAAAAGAAGCTGCTCGATCTATGATTGCTTATTCCGATATTTCACAAAAATTCTGGGCAGAATAAGTTAACACAACTTGCTACACTCAAAACAGATCTATGTGTTAGGATAAAATTTATAGTTTTGGTGATAACAAAAATAAGAAAATATTTGGACTTAACGATGATAATCGAATAATCTTTTCATAAGATATCAAGTTGCTGATAACAGTGATCGGTTCAAATTACAGTTATGGTATCGGGTTTTTGGAAACAGTGGAGTTATCGATTTTGTTATTCGGGTTATCGGGATAGATATTTACTGTTGATGATTTACTAAGGATGATGATATCTGCCAACAACATTTGGTATTGAAATAGTGAATGGTTGCCACCAACAGATAGGGCCATAGCTATTGTCAAGAATAGTCGACAGATATTGTAACAGTGTAGAAATTGGTTCTGTCATCAGATATCACTCATTGTGGCTGTCAACAGATAGCGCTACAGTTCTTGCTCAACAGTCATCGTAACAGGAACATTGCAATTCGTTAACAAGCAAAGGATGCTGTCAACAGATATGATCATAGTAGAACTATCAGATACCGTGATGTCATTGATACCGTCAGATATCGCTACAGTGTTTTCAATGGTTCTCAGTACAGTGGTTGTATAACAGATATGATGACGTCAGTCTTTCTGAAATTGCAAATGGTCAGATATGTTTACCGCGACAGATAGTTTCTGTTCAATCGTCTTCAAGAAAAATATTTCTGCCAATAGAAAAGAATTCAGACACAAATGGTTAATCGATTCAAACGGGACCATACAATCAAATTGGAGAGAATCAAGGGTCTCGATCAAATCGTACAAATTGCATGGAATTAAGGAGACAAGATTGGTACTATTTTTGGGTAAATAGTACACATTGGCGGAGGTCGTTACAACGGGATTGCACATATATCGAAATTATATCGTTGCCTCTGTCGATATGCAATTTACCATGTAGTGGAGCAGGATTGACGGCGTACGATGTTCAGAATTTCAAAAAGGACTTTGTTGCCTTATCAAAATTAATCGACCGTTGAGCAAAGAGTATAAATAGCAGAAGTTTTGAATTAAAGAAACACTCTCGCCATTGCTATTGCTGAAACTCTGCCAAATTTCTTTATGAGCTTTCATTACTTTGAAGTCACTCTCACAAAAGCTCAAACACTCGAAGAACTATACCGTTGATCTTCATAGAAAAATATCTTCGAGTCATCCTCTGATTCACCATTGTTGAATCGATTTCATTGTATAAGTAATCAGAGGATTTTACAGTCTCACAGAACTTGTATTCACTGTTATATTTAGTTGAGTCTGTAACAAACGGGCTTCTCAAAAATCCGTTTGAAAATATTGCTAAGAATTGTAAACCAGCAGCTGTGTCTGCGTGGATAGTTTGAGGATTGCTAGGAGTTCACATTGAGCGAGGCTCGGTGATCGAGGTGTGTGCGTTCATTACTTTGAAGTCACTCTCACAAAAGCTCAAACACTCGAAGAACTATACCGTTGATCTTCATAGAAAAATATCTTCGAGTCATCCTCTGATTCACCATTGTTGAATCGATTTCATTGTATAAGTAATCAGAGGATTTTACAGTCTCACAGAACTTGTATTCACTGTTATATTTAGTTGAGTCTGTAACAAACGGGCTTCTCAAAAATCCGTTTGAAAATATTGCTAAGAATTGTAAACCAGCAGCTGTGTCTGCGTGGATAGTTTGAGGATTGCTAGGAGTTCACATTGAGCGAGGCTCGGTGATCAGGTGTGTGCAGAAGGCCTGTACAAATCAAATCTTCTAGTGAAACCTTCCTGAAAAGGAAGAAGGGGAGACGTAGGATATTTATATCCGAACTTCCAGAAACAAACGAACTCTCATTATTACTTTACACACTTATTTATTCATTGTGTTATCTGTTCACAAATTAATTGGCCTTTTTCGCACAAACTTTTGTTGGCCGAGAGATTTGAATTTAAACTGAGATCCTTAAATCTGGTAACTCGGATTTAAGTTAAGCAGCGCTTGTAAAACTTTTAAAAGGTTTCGAAAAATTTAAAATACCCAAGAGTTCATTCAACCCCCCCCTTTCTGAACTCTTGCAGCTGTTTCGAACCTATTGATCATATTTTCGTGACTATCAATTGGTATCAGAGCCTGTGTGTCTCAGTTATTGAACAGTATTCATTTGTGCGTCATCATACACTATCATGTCTACTTCTCACAACAAAGATTCCTCTGTTTTCAAGGGAAGATTACGATGACTGGAAAATCCGCATGCAAGCACATCTGGCCGCACAGGATGATGAGATGTGGACTGTTATCACTGAAGGGCCATTGAAAATTATGAAGCCTAATCTAGCATTTACGATAACAAATGGCGAGCCTCAGTTTATGAGAAGGCCAGACATGAATACACCAGTGATGATAAGAAGAAAGCAAACTTAGATAATGTGTAATGCCCGGAATAATTAAGAAGAGAATTAGTAATTCCGAGATTTCCAGATTTTCAAATGATAGATTTTGATGAAGGATAAATGATAATATCGGATTTCTTCTGGAAGTGTTGTGTGTGTTGAGGATTTTTATATCGTTGAATTCCGCTAAGTGTTAGAATTAGACGAAGCGAATTAAAGAAATCGGTCGGCAGCAGTCCATAGTAACGAAGTCAACGAGAGTCAATGGTAGTAGTTTTGTGGGAAGAATTGCTGCTGGCAGCAAACGTGCTAGTACAAGGGTTAATGAAGAAATGCCACGTGTTGATTACTATTGCAGGAGTTTTCTTATATACCTACTGGTTTTAGTCGTGTTGCTGCTGGTCGATGTTGCAGGTAGCGCGAGACAGACCGAGGAAGCGACACGTGTTAGTCAACGTTTTTGAGTGTTGACTACTAGTTTCGACAGTTGCGTTGTATTTGAGTCTATTGTGAGAAGAAGAGGATCGATGAGATTGTGTATTGACTACGGCAGTTGAACAAAGCAACGGTAACAAGCCAATGAGAATTTGTGCCATAAGTGCTGAACCTGAGTTATTGATTCGAATACAGGATGACACAAAAGAGAGATCAGAGCATTCGGAAGTCGGTTGAAATGATTAAATCTGGACATCAGTCGGAGTATAACGTGAACACGGATGATGTTTTGTATGTAAATAGTAGACTGGTTGTCCCAGATATAGCAAAACGTAACACAGCAGATATTGGATGAGGCTCATAGAAGTAGATTCAGTGTGCATCCAGGAGGCAGGAGGATGTACAATGATTTGAAGAAACAGTACTGGTGGAAACAAATGAAGGCAGATGTGGCTAACTTTGTTTCAAAAATGTTATTCCTGCTGATGAAGCTGAACTTGATGAAACTTTGAGTTATTGTGAACAACCGATTCAGATACTTGATCGAAAGAATAAATAACTCCGAACGGAAACTATACCATTGGTGAAAATTCAATGGAATCGATATGGATTTGACGAAGCAACATGGGAGGTGGAAGATGATATGAGGCAAAGATTCCATCTTTGTTCCAATAAGGTCAGTTTTATTCAAGTTCTGTTATTACATGCTTCACATGTAGATATGTATAGAGACTGCTGATGAGGTCGAGGACGAACTCAAATTTTAGAGGGGGAGAAATGTAATGCCCGAAATAATTAAGAAGAGAATTAGTAATTCCAAGATTTCCATATTTTCAAATGATAGATTTTGATGAAGGATAAATGATAATATCGGATTTCTTCTGGAAGTGTTGTGTGTGTTGAGGATTTTTATATCGTTGAATTCCGCTAAGTGTTGGAATTAGACGAAGCGAATTAAAGAAATCGGTCGGCAGCAGTCCATAGTAACGAAGTCAACGAGAGTCAATGGTAGTAGTTTTGTTGGGAAGAATTACTGCTGGCAGCAAACGTTCTAATACCACCTGTTGTGAGGCTCTCGGCTCACAATTATCTTCTAATCTCATTATGTGGGCGATTAATTAGACTAACAAGTTTAATTTATCAAATCTCGTGGTAAAATTTTTTTATTTTTTGAAAAAACGCAAGAGCTGGTTCTCTAAACCGAACCCCACTGTAGTTAATACCAGAAGCTGGTTACAAAACAACACTGTTTCTTTTGCAAAAGTTATTTATTCATAACCAGTACACCTCATCCAATGATTGTTACATATTACATTCATTGAACATCATATCTAACCAGTAATTACAAAACCAGCGTTCTTAATAGTTCATGACTATACTAGCAGTAGATCTCTAGTACTTCCTATTCCTCGTCCTTCAACTTGGTAATCAGCTCTTGCTATCCTGGTCCCATCAATTCGGTTCTCTCCTTCCTGTTTTCATGCACACATACAAAACACAACAACAACCGGATAACTCCGGTGAGAACATTTCTCAGTATAATCAACAGGCATGAACAATATCAATAAAATGAATAACAGCTGACTCAAATATTTGAGGGAAGCGATGAGACAAAAAAGAACAAGCTGACGGTTGCTCAGCAGAAGTATGAGTCCATCAAAATGAAGGATGGAGAAACAATGACTGAATTTGACGAGCGCTTCAGTGCAGTTGTCATCGAGTTGAACAGTCTTGGCAAAGAATATAGCAACAGAGAGTTAGCACTGAAGGTGATGAGAGCATTAACAAGAGAGTGGGATGTGAAGACTATGGCTATGAAGGAATCAAAGGATTTGAACAAACTGGAGCTTCATGACCTGTTCGCAAATCTGAAGGCATATGAGTTTGAACTCGAAACAAGATCTGAAGCGCCATCTACCTCCCAACCAACCAAAGCATTAGCAGCAACCACAACCACTGAACAGTGCTCTCCAAGCACAAGCAAATCAGCAGATCAACTCAGTGAAGACGTCCTGTCCCTCTTCGTTAAGAAGTTTGGGAAATACTTGAGAAGATCTTTTAACCCTTCCTCTCCTTACAATAATTTTCATAAATCTGATAAAGTTGCTTCTGACCTGAAATGTTATAACTGTGATCGTCCAGGGCACTTTGCAGCTGATTGCAACAGGCCCAAGAAGGAAGAAAGATATAGAAGAGATGAAAAGGGGGATCGAATCAGAAGGGATGAGAAGAGTGACGACAGATCCAAGGATGATAAGAAGAATGCTGAAAGATACAAAGAAAGATCTAAGGATAGGCGGATGAGAGCAAGAGCTGATAAGAAGCCTAGCTGAAAGTACGATCGAAAGGTGCTGGTTGCTGAACAAAGCACCAAATGCTGGGCAGATACTGACTCAGACTCAACATCCAGCAGTTCTTCATCAAGTGACAGTGAACAAGAGGAGGTTCACTGCCTAATGGCTGACCAAACATCTGACGACGAGGTATTTGACTTCTCCAACATTGAATTTACACGAGAAGACCTTGTCAGTGCACTAAATGACATGGTCAAAGAGTACA
>KV019704.1:227246-275865 GCA_001598015.1 Dorcoceras hygrometricum | reverse complement strand
TCTTAGAAGAAGTACCTGCTGGTTTTATCATCGTAAGACCATCTGCTGAATCTTAGCGCAAAGCCAAAACGCTGTCGTATCAACATATGTAAACGACATCGTTTTGCTATCGCTATCTCCAAGTACCAACTGCTGGTGAACAGTATGTTGCGCTTGTCTACTCATCTGCTGATAGCTTTTGCTCAACTGCTGATCACTGTATTCATCTGCTGATTGTGATGACGTCATCCTTGCTGTTCATTGCTTCCTCCAGAATATATGCTGACATCATCACTGCTGATACCAGCTCTTGTTAGCGCTCCACTGAACACAACTGTTATCAGATCTCTTCGCTTCATTCCAACGGCTGATTCAACTTCCCCTTTAGCGCTCCAACTTGTCTTTATCATTCCAGTTCCAACTTGCGACTCTTCTTAGCTTTCGTTCCAGCTGGTCCTCTTATTGGTGTTCCTGCTGGTCCACCTTCTCTTTAGCGCTTGCAGCTGGTTCTTATCGTTCCAGCTGGTTCACTATGCTCCAGCTGGTTCAACTTGGCCTCCGCCTGATTACGAACAACTGACTCAACTTTGGACGTCTCCATTGCTAATCCAGCTGCCGTTTACAATGATAAACCAAACCAACTGCTGAACTTTATCTTTGAGAACCATCGACTGGACAGACTTCAACTACTGTTCATCTTCTTCTTCGATCTGAAATCTGTACACTAAGTAGAATTGTTTGAAACACAATAACAGGTTTTGTGTAATTCAAAACTTAATCAGGATCTGTCAAAACAGATCCATCAATCTCTCCCTTTTTGATTTACACAAAACCTTAAATAATCAATGCATGTTCTAACAACTGCTGAATCTGAGTACCTAGCTGCTGGCAGCTGTTGTGCTCAAATTCTTTGGATACAACATCAGTTGAAAGACTATGGCATTGATGCTTCTGAAGCGCCCATTCTCTGTGACAACACAAGTGCGATAGCGATCACTCAGAATCCCGTGCTGCATTCAAGAACAAAGCACATCGACATCAGGCATCACTTCATAAGGGACCACATGATGAAAAAGGACGTCAGGTTGGAGTACGTGTCGACTGAGCAGCAAGTTGCTGACATATTCACCAAGCCTCTGCCAGACGCTAAGTTTTCCTACTTTAGGAACATTTTAGGTCTCTTAGAATTGCCATAAAATTGTCTGTGAACTAACAATTTTTGCAGGTTGAACAGCTTTGCTTACGTCAGCAGTGGGTCACTTGTTCAGGGGGAACAACTCTACTTACGTAAGCGCTACCGTTGGAAGACTATCTATATGGAAACAGTACTGCTTACGTCAGACCCTTGTCTCGTGTTCAAAGGGTACAACGTTGCTTACGTAAGCGTTACTGATGGAAGGATCTCTGTCGTAGGGGGAACATGATTTCTGTTTTGTTAAGCGTGACGTCAATTGAACAGGAGAAATCTGTCAACAGATACCTCCTGTACACAATTGATGCTTATCTGTTAACAGATTCCATTTCATCCCCGCGAAACATTAAAACAGATTTGCTTAGGTGTGATAATTTAAGATTTTGGCGCGTCGATTTTAACCTTTTTCCCGTACGGGTAAAATATAATATTTTCTAAAAATAGTACGCACCATCGGATGATTGACACATGTTGTCCTTCATGCGAATTGACACACCAATATTCCTTCTCTCTCTTAACTCTTCATATTCACCGTCTTTATTTACGGCATACTCGCTAACACTTACTGTGCAATAGTACTCTTGGCATTCTCTTGCGTTCGTATTCTTGTATTCTCTTTTGTAGAAAATTTGTTTGCAGGAACTCTTCATCATCTCAATCTTCTGTAATGGCATCCGTATTCATCAACAACTCCTATCAGGTCAACTTTGAATCAGTATTGATGATCCCAGACCACGAAGGAATTCTAAATATGTTCAAAGCACTGGAGGCCAGTGGTCACGCGGTTTTCTGGGTTGCGAATCGATATTATATGAGAAGGAGTTAGAGAAGTTCTTTGATACAGCTTTGTTACAAGATGATGATGTCACATGGGCAGTTTCAGGGAAGTTTTTCTCGTTCTCTCAGGCTAGGTTTGCAGAGACTTTTGAGTTGCCCACGAAGGGGCTGGTGAACTTCTCTGATGTGCTGAAGCATTTGGTTTATAAGGCTAGGAGCATCTTCTCGCATTCTGGTGAACATGTCTCTACTCATGGCAAAAAGAAATTCATGAAATATGAATATCGATTGTTGAATGATATTCTGGCCAAGGCACTTACTGTTAAGGCCGGCTCTTTTGATTCTGTTACAAATGAACGCTTTAAGATGATGACCGCAATTCATTTTGGATTAAAAGTGAATTGGAGCAAGGTTCTGTTCAGTGTGTTGAAAGAAATGGTGGATAGGACGCAGAAGAAAGCCAAGGGCTATGCTGCGCAAATTGGTGTGCTCTTGAAGAGCATCCCTGCTATTACTATGGAAGAAGGAGTTCCATTCCCCATTTCAAAGATTCTGTCTATGAATACAGTTAAACTTACATTGCAACAAATCAAACTATCGATGCTCGTGGACAGTCTGAGGAGCCGGGGATGGCTAGTGAGGCGATTGTTAAGCATAAATCCAAATCAAAGAAGAAGTCTGTTTCTACGGATGATACACTTGTTGAAGTTATTGCTGAAATTGCTTGGTCAAAGAAGCGACAAGCAACTGAGGGTGATGCGCCAGTTATTCCAAAGAAGAGGCGCACTGTGAAAAGCAAAGCCTCACCCTCCACCACTGGTATGGATATTGTTGCTGTTGCACAGGATGTGGTGCCTATTCAGGTTGTTGATCCGACCCCTGCTGCAATAGTTGTAAAATCTCCTGCGCCCAAGCGTATATCCAGGAAGAGGAGATTGATTCTTCCAACGGGGTCTGATGATGAGATTATGGATACACAGGAACCTGTTAAAGACACTGTTGAAGTCTCCTCTATGGCTCCTACTGATGAGGTTTATGTGATTATTGAGCAGGTTATTGCGGAAACTTTGAAGTTGGGAACAGATGAAACAGAGAAGGAAGAACAGCGTTTTGATGAGACCGAAATTGGAGAAGATTTTGATATGTGGTTAGATGAGTCTTTTACGGAGTTTGTTTCCAGGAACAGTGAGAAAGTGATTGATGAAACAAGGACTGTGACAGAAGCTGAGGGCAGCAAGAATCTTGCGTTTGAAAAGGACATCGCCAAAGCTGTCGGCAGCAAGCAAAGTGTTGAGGAGCTCATGTCTATTGATGATTTATTGTTGCAAATTTCTGACGACATGATGCTGCCATCGATCACTGCCACAGAAATCACCAAAATTCGACGTGGTGAATCCATCAATATCAATGAAGTACAGGAACGAGATTTGTACTTGCGAGACAGCAGTTAAAAGAAAAATGTACATATTGGCGAAGTATAGAGAAATGCTGCTCAGGAAATTTTTGGCATCTCATCGAAGATATTTTTCACCGGGCCAACCATGGACAGCGATGGCCTCTCAGATTATTGCTCTTCTGTCTGTTGCTCATTCCAAATCTCTTGAAGATCTCTTGGCACAGCAGAAGGAACATGGAATAATAACGGACCGACCAAGCTCCTTGCAACTGTATAAAGATCTTAATGACAATAGTGGCGCTGTTTTAGCCCAATTTTACTCCATGGCCAAGTCCACATGTTGGGTAAGGCCAATGATTCTCGTGAATGGTGTTTCGACGCCCATTCAGGGAAATGAGTTTTGGAGGAGCAGTTGCAGGCTGACCTTGTTTGTAAATAAGAAGCAGCAGCCAGACATTGTGATCGAAGAAAATTTTGTTTCGCATTGCTTATTCATAGAGCCTGTACAATATTGGGGAGCTGCCCCATCTTTGATCAAGACTTGGGGCTGTGCAAGAGTCTGTACAGAAGTTGTAAGATACAGTATGTTTGGGTGTTTGCGTCCGGTACGTAAAGATGTTTGCACAGATATAGTAGTGTATAGTTTTGCAGTCGAAATAATTCCCGCCAGTTTTCGCAGAATTTTTGCACAGGGTGTATATACAGAAAGTTTTGTTGGGTATTTCAGTGATTCGGATATACAGAGTATACCAGAGATTGACTCAGATTCTTCCAATGGATGTACAGTTTATCGCTCTCCTTATCCGATTTCTCAAGAAGCTGATTCTTCTGTTCCTGAGGTACTTTTTGCGTTAGGTCCTGTCAATTTTGGTGCTGAACAGGAGGAGCAATCTTACTATGTTCAGAGTCCAGAATCTCCTCCTCCTACGTTTCATCACCAAGTGACTTCTGCTTCATCCAGTGGTTCTCCAATGCATTTTACTCGTGATGATATTCCATTGGATGCTACTACAGATGATCTGACATCATTACCAGTTGGCCCCACTGCGTTTCATACAGCCCTCGATGATCTCCGAGCTTTCATACTACAGCGTATTGATGATTCTAACAGTGAGATACTATCTAAGCTCCATACGCTTGAAAGAGGCCTTCGAGACACTCTGCACGATCAAGATGCCAACGCCCGAAAATTGATTAACAATGTTTGTCAAGATGCCCATACTATGAGTGATGTCCAGAAAATTCACTTGGATGAATTTAAGAAAGTTGTTTTGGCACATGGTGTCACTGCTGGTGCAGATTCGCTGGAAACCAGGAAGGAGTTCAAAGCGCTTGATGCTAAAATTAATTCATTAGATGGGCAGGTTGCTGCTATCAGAAATGAACAATTGGAATTCCAAACGAAAATAGCAGCAGATATTCTGAGCCTCTCCGCCCAGCTTGGTGATATCCTCGACTACATACGTGCCGGTGATGCCAAAAAGGGGGAAGGAAGCAGCAGCAGCCGCCCTCTACCTACTCCTGTTCATCAAAGTAAAGGTAGTGGTGATGTTGTTAGAACTACAGAGATCTCACAGAGAGATATTGACAATGCTCAAAGAGATATTCTGGAGAGAATGATACGTGCTGATAGAGAAAGAAAAAGGGAGAGTAGAAGTAAGAGCAGAGGGAGTGGATCCTATAAAAGAAGAATATATTAGATCAGTTGAGGATTGGTTAGAATAGAAGTATGGCTGTGACTAACTGTTGTACAAATCTTTTGTACCTCATTTTCAGTTAATGGAATTTCAGTTCTCAGCAGTTCGTGTGCAATTTATTTTGCCTATCTATTTATCTCAGCTGCTAAGTTTTGTCATCACCAAAAAGGGGGAAATTGTTAGGATAAAATTTATAGTTTTGGTGATAACAAAAATAAGAAAAGATTTGGACTTAACGATGATAATCGAATAATCTTTTCATAAGATATCAAGTTGCTGATAACAGTGATCGGTTCGAATTACAGTTATGATATCGAGTGGTGATGTTGTTAGAACTACAGAGATCTCACAGAGAGATATTGACAATGCTCAAAGAGATATTCTGGAGAGAATGATACGTGCTGATAGAGAAAGAAAAAGGGAGAGTAGAAGTAAGAGCAGAGGGAGTGGATCCTATAAAAGAAGAATATATTAGATCAGTTGAGGATTGGTTAGAATAGAAGTATGGCTGTGACTAACTGTTGTACAAATCTTTTGTACCTCATTTTCAGTTAATGGAATTTCAGTTCTCAGCAGTTCGTGTGCAATTTATTTTGCCTATATATTTATCTCGGCTGCTAAGTTTTGTCATCACCAAAAAGGGGGAAATTGTTAGGATAAAATTTATAGTTTTGGTGATAACAAAAATAAGAAAAGATTTGGACTTAACGATGATAATCGAATAATCTTTTCATAAGATATCAAGTTGCTGATAACAGTGATCGGTTCGAATTACAGTTATGATATCGGGTTTTTGGAAACAGTGGAGTTATCGATTTTGTTATTCGGGTTATTGGGACAGATATTTACTGTTGATGATTTACTAAGGATGATGATATCTGCCAACAACATTTGGTATTGAAATAGTGAATGGTTGCCACCAACAGATAGGGCCATAGCTATTGTCAAGAATAGTCGACAGATATTGTAACAGTGTAGAAATTGGTGCCGTCATCAGATATCACTCATTGTGGCTGTCAACAGATAGCGCTACAGTTATTTCTCAACAGACATCATAACAGGAACATTGCAATTCGTTAACAAGCAAAGGATGCTGTCAACAGATATGAGCATAGTAGAACTATCAGATACCGTGATGTCATTGATACTGTCAGATATCGCTACAGTGTTTTCAATGGTTCTCAGTACAGTGGTTGTATAATAGATATGATGACGTCAGCCTTTCTGAAATTGCAAATGGTCAGATATGTTTACCGCGATAGATAGTTTCTGTTCAATCATCTTCAAGAAAAATATTTCTACCAACAGAAAAGAATTCAGGCACAAATGGTTAATCGATTCAAACGGGACCATACAAACAAATTGGAGAGAATCAAGGGTCTCGATCAAATCGTACAAATTGCCTGGAATTAAAGAGACAAGATTGGTACTATTTTTGGGTAAATAGTACACATTGGCAGAGGTCGTTACAACGGGATTGCACATATATGGAAATTATATCGTTGCCTCTGTCGATATGCAATTTACCATGTAGTGGAGCAGGATTGACGGCGTACGATGTTCAGAATTTCAAAAAGGACTTTGTTGCCGTATCAAAATTAATCGACCGTTGAGCAAAGAGTATAAATAGCAGAAGTTTTGAATTGAATAAACACTCTAGCCATTGCTATTGCTGAAACTCTGCCAAATTTCTTTCTGAGCTTTAATTACTTTGAAGTCACTCTCACAAAAGCTCAAACACTCGAAGAACTATACCGTTGATCTTCATAGAAAAATATCTTCGAGTCATCCTCTGATTCACCATTGTTGAATCGATTTCATTGTATAAGAAATCAGAGGATTTTACAGTCTTACAGAACTTGTATTCACTGTTATATTTAGTTGAGTCTGTAACAAATAGGCTTCTCAAAAAATCGTTTGAAAATATTGCTAAGAATTGTAAACCAGCAGCTGTGTCTGTGTGGATAGTTTGAGGATTGCTAGGAGTTCACCTTGAGCGAGGCTCGATGATCGGGTGTGTGCAGAAGGCCTGTACAAATCAAATATTCTAGTGAAACCTTCCTGAAAAGGAAGAAGGGGAGACGTAGGATATTTATATCCGAACTTCCAGAAACAAACTCTGAACTCTCACTATTACTTTACGCACTTATTTATTCATTGTCTTATCTTATCACAAAATAAAATTGGCCTTTTTCCGCACAAACTTTTGTTGGCCGAGAGACTTGAATTTAAACTGAGATCCTTAAATCTGGTAACTCGGATTTAAGTTAAGCAGCGCTTGTAAAACTTTTAAAAGGTTTCGAAAAATTTAAAATAACCAAGAGTTCATTCAACCCTCCCTTCTGAACTCTTGCAGCTGTTTCGAACCTATTGATCCTATTTTCGGGACTATCACTATGATTAACAAGACCCATGGAATTACCCCATATGAGATCTGGAGTGGCAAGAAACCCGATATATCTTATTTCAAGGTGTTTGGGTGCAGATGTTTCATTCATAATAACGGTAAAAAGCACGTAACAACTTTTGATGCCAAATCTGATGCAGATTAATTTCTCGGATATTCAGCTGTGAGCAAAGCCTATAGAGTGTTCAACAATCGAAGTCTGACCGTCTAAGAATCATCACATGTGGTGTTTGACGAAAACAACTTCCGATCCAATGCAGCTGCGAGCTTACATGAGCTGTGTTCACGTTTGGAATCAACCAGCCTTGATGAATCAGATGACGATGTGCCACAACGAAGACACTCAGCTGATCCCCAACCAGATCTGGACACAAAACAAGATAACACTCAAGCAGATCTTGCAGGTAACCCAGTAGTCATTAATTTGACTAACGTTGATCCTGTACAGGAACAGATCTCATCTAGTGTGCCAGTTGGGGATGTTGAACTAATTACTGCTCAAGTGAATACGCAAGCAGATCCTGTAGTACATCAAATGGTATCTGATCCAAATCTAGAACAACAAAGCCCTTATCAATTGGTGACAGACAATCCAGATCAAGGCAACCAATCAAACATCCAAACTAATCCAGGAGCAAATCCAATCAGATATGATCTTCGGTGGAATAGAAATCATCCACCAGAGCAGATCATAGGTAACATTCACTCTCCTGTTCGCACACGAAGCCAGCTCATGCATGATCAGTTTGATTCAGCATTCATATCGCATATAGAACCAAAGATGACAGAATAAGCCTTACCTGACCCGAGCTGGATGATGCAATGCAAGAAGAACATAGTCAATTTAAAAGAAATAATGTATGGAAAATAGTTCCTAGACCTTCTAACCATTCAGTGATAGGAACTAAATGGGTCTTTAGGAACAAGCTGAATGAAGATGGCGTAGTAACTAAAAAGAAAACTAGACTGGTAGCACAAGGATTCAGACAGATGGAAGGCATAGACTTTGATGAGACTTTTGAACCAGTAGCCAAATTAGAAGACATTCGCATGTTTCTTGCATATGCTGCATATAAAGACTTCAAAGTCTTTCAAATGGATGTGAAGAGTGCCTTTCTAAATGGCATCTTAGCCGAGGAAGTGTACGTTGCACAACCTCCTGGCTTCGTAAATCATACATATCCAGATCACGTTTACAAACAGGATAAAGCTCTATATGGGTTGATTTCACACATAGGCACTGTCGATAAGGCGATTTTTAAATTTGTTAAATCATATCATGTCCTGTTAGTACAAGTTTATGTAGATGAAATCATATTTGGGTCAACTAACCCCAAGCTATGCCAGAAATTTTCTAAGTTGATGTAGGACAAGTTTGAGATGAGCATGATGGGCGAGCTGACGTTCTTTCTAGGATTACAAGTGAGACAACTTGACAATGAAATCTTCATTAATCAAGCAAAATACACGAAAGAACTGCTGAAGAAATTTGGCATGGAAAACTGCTCAGCAGCTGCGATCCCGATGAGTGCATCTATCAAGTTAGACAAAGACGAAGCTGGAACTGCCATAGAGGTATCTTTGTATCGTGGTATAATTGGCTCTTTGCTATACCTAACTGCTAGCAGACCAGACATCATGTTTGATGTCCGTATGTGTGCTAGATTTCAAGCAGGGATTTTAAAGTATTTAAAAGGAACTTCCAATGTGGGTCTTTGGTATCCCAAAGACTCCAGATTTCAACGAATAGGTTATATTGATGCAGATTACGCGGGATGCATGATTGATCGGCGAAGCACAAGTGGGACTTGTCAATTCTTATTAGATCGATTGATTTCATGGTTTAGTGAGAAGCAGACCTCAATTTCAACGTTCACAGCTGAAGCAGAGTATCTAGCGGCTGGAAGATGCTGTGCTCAGATCTTATGGATTCAACACCAGCTCAAGGACTAGGGCTTTGATGGTTCTGAAGTGCCTATTCTCTGTGACAACACCAGTGCCATCGCAATCACTCAGAAACCTGTGCTGCACTCAAGAACAAAGCACATCTACATCAGGCATCATTTCAAAAGAGATCACGTGCTCAAGAAGGACGTCTGACTGGATTATGTGCCAACAGATCAGCAAGTTGCTGACATCTTCAAAAAACCTCTACCGGACGCTAAGTTTTCATACTTTCGAAACATTCTTGGTCTCTTAGAACTGCCTTGATTTGTCCTTGTTCTAACTACATCAGGCATCATTTCAAAAGAGATCACGTGCTCAAGAAGGACGTCTGACTGGATTATGTGCCAACAGATCAGCAAGTTGCTGACATCTTCAAAAAACCTCTACCGGACGCTAAGTTTTCATACTTTCGAAACATTCTTGGTCTCTTAGAACTGCCTCGATTTGTCCTTGTTCTAACAAGATTGCAGGTTGAATAGCAGTTGTTACTTCAGATTTGCTGTTCAGGGGGAACAACTGGGATTTTCAGATTTGGTAAGAATTCAGACTTGGGAGAACCTCAGCTTTAGGGGGAACACCAGATCTGAATTAATAAGTGCTGAGTCAGCTAAATGCGTGAGATCTGAATCCACTCATATTTCGCGTATATACAATTGATGCTTATAAGTGGACAGATATTGTGTGGAATCAGAATTTAATTTGTGATTAATCGAGTTGATTTGGGATTTATCGCATGAATTTTGAAGGTTTTACACGTGAAATCTGATTCCCCATTGTAATTCAGACGTTGCGCTATTGTATAGAACCAGTCGTAGCGAATTTGGATAAAATCTGTCAACAGCAAGCTACTAGCGAAGTCAACGCAGGTCAACGTTACTGTAGCTCAAGTATGGTGAATTTTGAATAAGTAGAGATGACGTAGGCGTGACGCATTGTTATCTGTTGGCAGTAGTTGCGCTTAGAATGGTTGCTGCTGGAAGCAGGCGCGCTAATGCAAGGATCAACGAAGGAACGACACGTGTTGGTCAACATTTTTGATTGTTGACTACTGATTTCATCAGTTGTGTTAGAAGGAGCGACCATTCGATGGTTTGAGGAACCAGTCGTGAGATATCTGGCAACAGATAGGGTGACGTATGCTGTGCGACGTCGTTTTGATAAGTTGAAACGCTGCGTTTTGAGTGTTGCGATTGGGTGACCAGCTCTTGGCAGCAATGCTTACGTAACCATTACGACGTCGTTTGGATTAGTTGATGCGTTGTCGTTTTGAGTAATTTCGCGAGATCAGTCGCTGATTGTTGTTGAGAGATATCTGTTATCAGCTTTTGTCCTCTTCGCAAGAGATATCTGTTGTCAGCTGGTGAAGTGCTGCGACGTCGTTTGGGTTAGTTGGAATGGTGTCGTTTTGATGTTCTTTTTAGAATGCAACGGCTGGTTGTTTCTGCTGGTTTTATCGAAGGAAAAAGATGGTATCTGTTGTAAGATATCTACTGTTCACGCCGACTGGATGCTTTCGTGGACAACAGCTGTTGGATTTGAGGGTTATATAGAAGTGTTGATCGACACTTAGAATTATTGAGAACCTGATATTTCTTATCTTTGTATTCAAACCCTCGTCGAGTTACTGTTCACCCGAACATTTCTTTGTAAATTCCCACCGTTTTCCGCCGACGAATTGAGTGGTCTTGGTGGCGCTGAACTCCCCTAGCTTAGCTTTTTCGTTGGCTACCTATTTTAGACTTTGAATTAACGCTGGATTGGAGGAGTGGAGCTGCTAGCGTTCGAAGCTTTTGGAGAAAGCTGCACCGTGCGTTCCTCTTGCTAGCGTGAGCTTGTGGGCGAGCTTTTCTTGTCGATTTGAGCTTTTTTCTGGTCGTTGGTACCTGCGTGGATGCTTAGAACTTGAGATTAGTTCTGGCCGTAGGTATTTGAGGGAGTATGTTTAGATTTGAGCTAAGATGTTAGCTACCTTGCACATATTTCAGTTCCCAGGATTTTGGTTGAGCTTTGCCATGAAGTTTCAAGGGCCGTAGACTTGATTTAGTTGCTGGCCATTTTTTGTGAAACCGGTTAAGGTATATTGAAGCTGTGAAAGTACGATTGAGCAGCCCTTAGCAGCTTTGAGCATGAACATGACTATATTTCAGTGTTGTGAAATCTGTGGAATTGCTGATAGGTGTTTACGTGAATCAGTTGCTGAATTTCTTGAGTTATGCTTACTGCTTTCATGTAATATGCCTTGTATGCATTATGCATTGATATTGATTGTCATACGCGCATACATATTGAGCCTTGAAAAATTGATTTGATGACCTGATTGGGTGCCACGTTGTGACTGGCCGATCGTTGAGTCGTGCCCGAAAAGTCCAACGCTATCATCGGAGTGGTGACTACCGGATTCGAGTGTCTACCACCGAGCTGTGATGGGCTGACGGGCCCCGATGATCACGGACTGATGAATTCCACCGATTGATTGGCTATGAGTGGTTTAGAGGCTTGATTTGATTTGCCAGTTGATAGGCTGGTCTAGCTATCCGATTCTTTGATAGCCCTCATGCATTCATAGCATTGATTTATGGCATGTTGCATGTTTAGCTGTTTTGATAGCTCTTCGTACTGAGGCTTGACCTCGTATTTTGTTTTCCTGCTTTTGTGTCTTGGGTCTGTGTCACCCATTTGCAGGATCTTCAGGTAGACAGGCTGGACAGAGCAGTGGTACAGTTGGTCGACCCCCGTTCCCATGAGTCCCAGTTATATTTATAATATGTACTGAACCGGGGGATGCCCCGTGTTTCTATGTATTGGGGATTTATTTTAGACTCGAGATTTATTGTTGCCTGGTTTGTGTAAGTTTGAGTTAACTTATATTTTGACTATCGATATTTTGGATGTATGTTTTTACGTTCAGGCCCAAATGATTTCGAAAACTTTTTAAGCCCTGATTTTAGCTTCCGTGTTTATGCGTTTATTTCGTGTTAATTGTGAGTAATTAGCACGGGGCCTGACAGATATGGTAGTACCTCAGCTGGTATATCAATTGGTTTAAGATCTAAGGTTGTGACGTAATGATAAAATGGCGCTCTTTTTCACTTTTTACCCTTTGCTGTTAAAACTCAAAATGATTTCGAAAATATTTTCCAAAATGATTCCAAAAATCTTTTCCATATCTGATCGTGCCATCGGGTGATTGACACGTGTGTTGTCATCATACGAAACGTCACATCAACACAGTAAACGCGTTTCGTTTCATATTCTATTCCTTATATAAATCGTTTCGATTTCACTAACCCTTACTTTGTGCAAAATACACTATTGCTTTCTAGTGCTTCTTGCTTGCAGATAATCTATTCTTCAGCGTATTTTTCTAACTCAATCTATCATAAATGGCATCTTCACTGATTAACAACGCTATTCAGGTATACTTTGACTCAGTTCTAGGAATGGAACACGAGGGGATGGTTGCTATGTTTGAAGACCTTCTGTTATCTGGACTCAGCGGGTTTTTGGGATGTTCTTCAGCCATTTACGAGGCTGCTCTGGTGGAGTTCTTCCACAACGCTTCAGTCAGGGACGGTAAGGTTGTTAGTACCGTTCAAGGTAAACCAGTTTATATTTCAGAAGAATTGTTTGCTGGAACCTTTGAGTTGCCGTTGGAAGGGTTGACTGATTTGCATGAGGTGCCAAAGGATCTGGTAGTTGAAGCGAGGAGTGCGTTCTCATATGATGGTAAACAGCTAAGCACCTCTTGTAAGAAGAGGGAGATGACATCCGAGTTTCGACTGTTGAATGATATCTTGGCAAAATCTGTGACTGTGAAGGCTAGGTCATTCGATGCTGTAACCCATGAGAGATTCTTGATGATGTCTGCTATTCATGGGGGCGTTCAGGTCAACATGGCAAGATTGTTGTTTAATATTTTCAAGTATATGGTAACCCCTAACTCAAAACAAGCACGAGGATATGCGGTGCATGTCAGGTCTGGTGTGCTAATACATAGATAATTACACAATTAAGCAGAAGCATCAAAATACGGGCTTAAAAATTTTTCGAAATGTTGGGCCGGAACCAAAACATCATCTCAAATAGTTCATAATCAAAATAAGGATTTACTCAAAATCCAAACAACACACATAATACATCAACAGACAATAAAATCAACTCCCAATCCCCAAATATAATTATTGGCACAGGACATCCCCTGGCTCATAATATAAATGTATAACACTTGGACTCCAATCAGAAAGGGGATCGACCAGCTGAAGCTCCACTCTGTCCAGCCTGGTTACCTGAAGAACCTGCGAAAGCCAATACAGACCAAGGCAGCCCAAAGACAGGGAAGAGCAAAGAGGTCAAACATCAGTATGAAGAGCTATCTAAAAACATAAAATCATGCAACATGCTATACTTCAAGTTATGAAATGCATGATGGCTATCGAAGGATTCGGTCATCTAGGCCAACGACTCAGCTGGCAATTCTCAAATGAGCGTCTACACCATGCACAACCAATCAGCCGGTGGAAATCATCGGTCCGTGATCCTCAGCCCCGTCAGCCATCACAGTTCAGTGGTCTTCAGGCGTGACGAATCAGCAGGCCACCACCCTGATGATAGCATTTGAGCCTTCAGGCACGACAACTCAGACGGCCGATCAAAATGCTAGCTCGACTCAGGTCATCAATCAAATATCAGGCTCAATATGTATGCATGAATGCCATTCAATAATTCAGATGTCAACACATACCATAATCAGCAAGTGAAACAGATTATACAAGAGAGCAAAGTCAATCAAATATGTTCGCAGACTCACGTAAACACAACATGCAAGTTCACAACAAGAAATATAAACATGTCCATGCCCAAATCTGTTTACAGGAGCTCAACCGTACCTCAAACCTTCTTTAAACATCAATCAGATCACACCAGGGCACGACACCAACGACCTGCTCAAGTCTGCTCCCTCACTAACTCACGGCAAAGCTTAACTGAAGCTGCCAGAAGTCCAAATCTGCCAAAAAAACTAACCATTCCACTCAAAACTAAGCCAAATCTGCTTAGTTCCTACAGTCGAGGTTCCAGACTACTCAACGAGTCTCTACTATCTCTAACGAAGCTAAAATGGGAAGAATCATTTACCTAGAAGCTCAAATCTTAACGGGGAAAAACATCGACTAGAATTCTCGAAGTCACTCGAACCTGCAACTACTTCGCTCTTCTTCCACAAGTCGATCTACAACTCCGAACTGGCACCAATCGAAAGAGCTAAGCAAGACGAACTCAACGCCACCAGTCTCGCTCCAAACAACAGCGAAAATCGACGACAATCTAATGGAAAATGGTTCGGATGAACAGTACCAATCGAGGGTTTCTCTAGAAAGGAGATAAGGAATGTCAGGTGAGAAAAATGACTAAGTGTCGATCATTACTAAGCCTTAAATCCTTCAGTCAATGCTACAGTGAAAGTCAACATCGACTTATTCAGATCTCATCAATAACTCAGATCTTAGCGTAAGGCAAAAGTCCCTCAGATCTGGTCTCAGCGATAACTCCAATCTGGCTTCGCTACACTCAACAAGCTCTACTAATCAAAACGGCGTCGCAAAGGAGTCCCGCTCACTAACGCTAAACGACGTCGTGCTGTCTCCAGATCTGAAGCAGATCTAACACACTCAAATCCGCCAACGCTAAACAAAATCTGAGCAACTCCAAACCGTACCGGTCTACTCCAACTCACGAACCGGACCGGTCCAAATAATACCGTTGACCAACACTGACTTCCCCTAGCGAACCAAATTTGTTCCCCTTTTAACACCAGATCTGAGTAGCGCCTAAACGACAGCGTATCATTTCCCCCTCGCGATAACTTACCCAAACCAACGAGAACCAGATCTGAACATCCCGATCTCACTCAAATCTGAAAAATCCCAAAATTCAGATTTCAACAGAAAAATCGCCAAGCGTCACTTCTATTCAAGCCTGAAGGCTAGCAGCACTCAAATCTGAGTTCCAGCAATTTACGATACACCAAATCTGACTAGAGAGCCAACACTCTCCCTTACACAATGATAGGATAGCATACTCACTCCACATTATACTACACATCGTTCCAAGTACTTCCAAGAAATCTCAGAAATCATTAGATCCTAATCCAGATCTGATTATCGCTAATCACCGTTAAACAGATTTCTAGTCCTCACATTCTCCCCCACTAAAAATCGATTTTTTCCTCGAAATCAACTAATGACAACAATTCAGAATCAAGCCAGAACACCAGAATTCCACCAAAACACGAAATCAACAAGCAGAAGATTACCTGGAAATCTGCTATCAAAGCTCAAACAGATGAGGCCACTCCTGTCTCATCTTTTCTTCAACTTCCCAGGTAGCCTCTTCTCTGCCATGCTTGCTCCATTGGACCATCACCAACGGTATAATCTTATTTCTCAACTGCTTCTCCTTTCTATCCAGAATCTGCACTGGATATTCAACATAGCTCAAGGTAGAATCCAGCTCCACTTCATCAGTTCTCAATGCATGGGACGAATCTGGCTCATATTTCCTCTAACATTGACATATGAAACACATCATGCATCGCTGCTAACTCATCAGGCATCCTCAAACGATAAGCCATCTGTCCAATCCTCTCAAAAATCTCAAAGGGACCAACGAATCTAGGAGCCAATTTAACCTTAAGCATGAATCTCATCACGCTCTTGAAAGGAGAAACTTTGAGAAACACACGATCGCCAACCTCAAATTCCAATGGTCTGCATCGCTTATTAGCATAGCTAGCATGTCGATCTTGAGCAGCTTTCATCCTACTTCGAATCAACTCAATCTGGTCTTTCATATGCTGCACAAATTCAGGAGTAGACAACTGCTTTTCACCAATCTCTTCCCAGCAGATCGGTGATCTACACTTACGACCATACAAAGCTTTGAATGGAGCCATCCCGATAGTCACTTGGTAGCTGTTGTTATAAGAAAACTCAACTAAGGATAAGGAATCCTGCCAGTCATCACTGAAATCCAACACCACAGCTCGCAGCATATCTTCTAAACTCTGAATGGTCCTCTCAGATTGGCCATCTGTCTGGGGGTGATAAGCTGTACTCATGGCCAATCTCGAACCATAGCTGCTTGCAAGCTCTTCTAGAATCGGGAAGTAAACCTTGAATCTCTATCAGACACTATCGAAACAGGAACTCCATGCAATCTCACCACATGGTTGATATACAACTTTGCCATTTTCTTCATCGAACACCTCACATCATAGGGAATGAAATGGGCTGACTTAGAAAGCCTGTAGACAAAAACCAAAATCGCGTCACATCCCCTATTCGATCGAGGCAAATGCGTCATAAAATCCATGGAGATGTGCTCCCAATTCCATTGGGCCACTTCTAGACTCTGTACCAATCCACCAGGTCTCATCCTCTCAGCCTTGACCTGTTGGCAATTCAAACATCGAGCTATGAATCCAGAAATATCATTCTTCATGCCTTCCCACCAGTAGTGAGACTTCAGGGCATGGTACATTTTCTTCTCCCCCGGATTCACGCTGTAACGACTACAATGGGCTTCATTCAAAATAGTCTCTTTCAGATAAATCAGGTTCGGAACCACCAATCTACCACGGAATCTCAAACATCCATCAGAAGCAACAGAAAAATCTTCCGACTGACCATTCTGGGCTTTAATATTCAACTCATGAATGTACGGGTCAGTCCTCTGCGCTGCTCTAATGTCTGCAACACTCTGTGGTTCAACCTGAAGAGAAGAAACTACAAAATACTGATCACTTGGCTGGAAATGCCATCCAGAAGCCCCCAATTCTTCATGGACTTTGGATATTCTCATCGGCGTCAACATCGCAGGTAGAGCTTTCCTACTCAAGGCATCGACCACTAAATTCACCCGCACAGGCTGATACTGAATCTCACAGTCAAAATCCTTCATCAACTCCATCCAACGACATTGCCTCATATTCAAATCAGACTGGGTGAAGATATACTTCAAACTCTTGTGGTCCGGGTACACCACAAATTGCTCACCATACAAATAATGACGCCAAATCTTCAAAGAAAAAAAAATCGCATCCAACTCCAGTTCATAAACAGGGTATCTCGTCTCATGGGGCTTCAACTGTCGAGACGCCTAAGCTATCACTCACCCGTTTTGCATCAGCTCGCATCCCAACCCACTCAGAGAAGCATCAGAGCACACTGCGTACCCTCCAGATCCAGAAGGCAAAGCCAACATAGGAGCAGTAGTCAACTTCTCCTTAAGCAACTGGAAACTAGACTCACACTCATCGGTCCAAACAAACTTCCTATCTTTCTGGATCAATTGAGTCATCGGTCTGGCTATCGAAGAGAACTCCTCAATAAAACGCCTATAATAGCCAGCCAAACCCAAGAAACGACGGATCTCTGACACATTCCTAGGTCGCTCCCAGTTAAGAACTGCTTCGACCTTACTCGGATCCACCGAAATACCTTCTGCAGAAATAACATGACCCAAAAAGATAACTCTATTCAACCAGATTTCACATTTGCTGAACTTCGCGTACAGCTGTGAGTCTCTCAGCTTCTGCAACACCAGTCTCAAGTGCTCTTTGTGCTCTCTATAGCTCCTCGAGTACACTAGGATGTCATCTAAGAAGACAATCACGAAATGATCAATATAATCACTAAAGACGCGAGTCATCAAATCCATGAAGACATCAGGAGCATTCGTCAATCCAAAAGGCATCACCAGAACTCATAGTGCCCATATCTCGTCCTGAAAGCCGTCTTCGCCACATCAGCGTATCTAATCCACAACTGATGATAACCAGATCGCCGATCTATCTTAAAGTATACAGCAGATTGCAACTGGTAAACAGATCGTCGATTCTCGGCAACAGATACTTATTCTTCACGATCGCTTTGTTCAACTGCCGAAAATCCACACACATCCTCATAGATCCATCATTTTTCTTCACGAAAAGAATCGGAGCTCCCCAAGGCGACATACTTGATCTTATAAAGCCTTTCTCGAGAAGATCACGCAACTGTCCTTAAGTTCCTTCAACTCAGCTGGCGCCAATCGGTACGGAGCTCTAGAAATCGGGGCTGTTACTGGCACCAACTCGATACTAAAATAAATCTCTCTTCTCGGAGGGAATCAAGGATCTCATCTGGAAACACGTCTGGGAACTCTCGAGCAATCGGCACATCACTCAACTCTATCCGCGATCCTCGGGAGACATCAAGGGCATAGATCATAAACCCAGAGTTATCTAGGGACAACGGACTGAACATCTCCATGGCTGACACCAGTGGGATCTTCGATCACGAATCAGAACCGTAGAAATCCCACTTCTCTCCGAACGGAGGCCTAAACCTCACTACACCATGGAAACAATCTACAGTCGCTCTATAAGCCGACATCACATCCATACCCAAGATGCAGTCAAAATCTCGAATCTCCAGGGTAATCAGGTTAGTCACCAACACTTTCTCATCAAATATAATCGCACAATCCACCACCACTCCATGGGACATCTACCACACACCAGTAGGAGTAGATACAGACACAACATCACACAGTGGGGTAACACTCAACCCACACTCGTGCACAAACAGGTCAGATATGAAGGAGTTTGATGCTCCCGTATCAAACAAAACTCATGCGGGAAAATCAAAGATAGCACAAGTACCTGCAATAACTCCTTCAGGCGTATTAGCAGCTTGCTCTCTCGTCAGGGAGTTCACATGAGCCTGTTGCGGTCCCAAACTGAGGTCTAGAATGTCCTACAAACCTAGACGGTTCACGTGGTTGGAATCCAGATCGTTGGGACTGAACAAAAGGTTGCTGCCTCTATGAAGAACCACCAGCAGAACCTTGCTGCTACTGACTCACGGCCTGTCCACCCATCAATGGACACACTATAGAAAAATGTCCTGGTTGGCCACACAGATGGAAAAGACCTCGAACTCCACGACACTGCGAAGTCATATGACGACCTCCGCACTGGCCACAAGACACACTACATGATCCACTGCCACAAGAACTAACGGAACCAGAGGAACTCGAATTCGACCACTTCTTGAACTGCTTACCTCGAGGCTTGAACCTCTGACGATTCGATTGCTGCGACACCTGAGGAGGCTGAAACTGTTGCGTGACTTCAAGCATGGGTTGAGAAGTACGTACAACTGTCGGCTGAACCTGATTCTGTGCTTCTAACAGACTCTCCTCGATATCCACCTCTCTATCCACGGCCTCAGCATATGTCGCAGGAGAACCAGCCAACACCATCCGGAACAACTCAGGCTTCAAACCTCTCAAAAACTTGTTCCTCTTAGTCCTTTCCTGGTTAGCCACATGGGGAACATACGACAGAAGGGAAGAAAACTGTCTGGCATACTCGGCCACCTTCATGTCCCCTTGCTTCAGATTGTCAAACTCTCTCTCACGGTTGTTGTAGTAGGACTCCGGGGTATAGTCCTGTCAAAACGCTGCACAGAAGCTCTCCCAAGTAATCATAGCCCCACTTTCTCTCAGAATTCGGGAAGTACCCTTCCACCAGCGTTGAGCGTTCTCCCTCAGCCGCAAAATCGCTAGATTCAATCTTCTCTCCTGAGAATACTCTACAGCATCAAACAACTGCTCCATATGCTCTAGCCAACCTTCCTCCATCAGACCACCCTCAGCACCAGAGAACGTAGGAGGATTCGTCCACTGGAATCTAGCTAGAACCAACTCCATCTCTCAGATCTGTCGAGTCACATCCTCCACCTCTGCCTGTCTACGACGACGTAAAGGTTCACTGGGTTGCTCAACATACTCATCGCTACCGGGAGCCCTAAACTCCTCAACTGTCCGACTCCTGGTTCTAACTCTACCTCTCCTCGGTGGCATCTAACAAGACTCAGGATAAGAACCAAAAAATAATCATATAGCCGGATATCATCACAGAGTCAAATAATCTAAATCACATAAGTCACAGAGTCAATCAAAATCAAAACTCAAACTCTGTGCCTAGACTCAAGTGTGATGAAAAAGAAATCGAGCTTATTCCAGTTTAGGCTCTGATAACAAAACTGTCAGGCCTGGTGTGCTAATACATAGATAATTACACAATTAAGCGGAAGCATAAAAATACAGGCTTAAAAATTTTTCGAAATATTGGGCCTAAACTAAAACATCATCTCAAAATAGTTCATAATCAAAATAAGGATTTACTCAAAATCCAAACAACACACATAATACATCAACAGACAGTAAAATCAACTCCCGATCCCCAAATATAATTATTGGCACAGGACATCCCCTGGCTCATAACTATAAATGAACATCATCTCAAAATAGTTCATAATCAAAATAAGGATTTACTCAAAATCCAAACAACACACATAATACATCAACAGACAGTAAAATCAACTCCCGATCCCCAAATATAATTATTGGCACAGGACATCCCCTGGCTCATAATATAAATGTATAACACTGGGAATCCAATCAGAAAGAGGATAGACCAGTTGAAGCTCCACTCTGTCTAGCCTGGTTACCTGAAGAACCTGCCAAAGCCAATACAGACCAAGGCAGCCCAAAAACAGGGAAGAGCAAAGAGGTCAAACCTCAGTACGAAGAGCTATCTAAAAACAGCAAATCATGCAACATGCTATACTTCAAGTTATGAAATGCATGATGGCTATCAAAGGATTCGGTCATCAAGGCCAACGACTCAGCTGGCAATTCTCAAATGAGCCTCTACACCACGCACAACCAATCAGCCGGTGGAAATCATCGGTCCGTGATCTTCAGGCCCGTCAGCCATCACATTTCAGTGGTATTCAGGCGCGACGACTCAGCCAGCCACCACCCCGATGATAGCATTTGACCCTTCAGGCACGACAACTCAGCCGGCCGATCAAAATTCTAGCTCGACTCAGGTCATCAATCAAATATCAGGCTCAATATGTATGCATGAATGCCATTCAATAATTCAGATGTCAACGCATACCATAATCAGCACGTGAAATAGATTATAAAACAGAGAAAATTCAATCAAATCTGTTCACAGACTCACGTAAACACAACATACATGTTCACAACAAGAAATATAAACATGTCCATGCCCAAAGATGTTTACAGGAGCTCAATCCGTACCTCAAACCAGCTTTAAACCTCAATCAGATCTCACCAGGGCACGGCACCAACAACCTACTCAAGTCTTCTCCCTCATTAACTCACGACGAAGGTTAACCGAAGCTGCCAGAAGTCCAAATATGCCAAAACAACTAACCATTCAACTCAACACTAAGCCAAATCTTCATAGTTCCTACAGTCGAGGTTCCAGACTACTCAACGAGGCTCAACTAGCTCTAACAAAGATAAAATGGGAAGAATCACTTACCTAGAAGCTCAATCTTAATGGGGAAAAATATCGACTAGAATTCGTGTCTCGCTCCAAACAACAGCGAAAATCGACGACAATCTAATGGAAAATGGTTCGGATGAACAGTACCAATCGAGAGTTTCTCTAGAAAGGAGATAAGGAATGTCAGGTGAGAAAATGACTAAGTGTCGATCATTACTAAGCCTTAAATCCTTCAGTAAATGCTACAGTGAAAGTCAACACCGACTTATTCAGATCTCCTCAATAACTCAGATCTTAGCGCTAAGGCAAAAGTCCCTCAGATCTGGTCTCAGCGATAACTCCAATCTAGCTTCGCTACACTCAACAAGCGCTACTAATCAAAACGCTTCGCAAAGGAGTCCCGCTCACTAACGCTAAACGACGTCGTGCTGTCTCCAGATCTGAAGCAGATCTCACACACCCAAATCCACTAACGCTCAACCAAATCTGAGCAACTCCGAACCGTACCGGTCTACTCCAACTCACGAACCCGACCGGTCCAAATAATACCGTTTACCAACATAGACTTCCCCATGCGAACCAAATATGTTCCCCTTTTAACATCAGATCTGACTAGCGCCTAAACGACAGCATATCATTTCCCGCTCGCGGTAACTTACCCAAACCAACGATAACCAGATCTGAACACCCAGATCTCACTCAAATCCGAAAAATCCCAAAATTCAGATTTCAACAGAAAAATCGCCAAGCGTCACTTTCAGTCAAGCCCGAAGGCTAGCAGCACTCAAATATGAGTTCCAGCAATTTATGATACACCAAATCTGACTAGAGAGCCAACTCTCTCCCTTACACAATGATAGGATAGCATACTCACTACACAGTATACTAGAAACCGTTCCAAATAATTCCGAGAAATCTCAGAAATCACAATATCCTAATCCAGATCAAATTATATCGTTAATCACTGTTAAACAGATTTCTAGTCCTCACAGTGCAGATCTATAGTCTGTTGAAAAATGCACTGGAACTGGGAGAATCAAAAGAATTCCCACCTCTAAAGATTATAACTGCCAAAACTGTTGGCACGTATATTGCCAAAACCAAGAATATTTTTGTTGATGATGATGAGCCAGAGGTGGAGAAATCAGCGGAGAAAAATAAGGCAGTGTCTAAGAAGAGACCTGCTGCTACTGTTGAAGCACCAGTTGTTAAGAGGAAGAGGACAACGGAGAGAGCTGCTCCAGAAGCTCAGAGGTTGGCGCTTGTGATAGTAGCACAAGAGGCTGTACCTATCCAAATGATATCAGCAGTGACCCCTCCTGTTCCAAAACTCAAAGAACATAAGAGGAAGTTGAAGCTGCCCGTGGGTTCTGATGATGAAATTGTTGAGAAGGAACCAGATGTGGAGAATTTTGTAGAGCAACAGAGGGAAAAGACAACTGCTGATGATGTGGATAAGATTATTGATCATGTTATTAGTGAAACAACGCAGATGGAAACAGATGGAGCTGATGATATAGTAGTTGAGGGCACTGAGCGCTCGACTGCTGTCAATGATGAGGATGATAATCTTGATGGAGCTGAAAATGAAATTGCTAGGAAAATGACATCTTTTACTGCACCGAAACAGTTTCTTAAAGAGCCTTTGAGATCTGGGGAGGATGACGACATGTCAGGGCTTAAGCAACCAATAATTGAGATGGAGAAGGAGAACGAGTCTGAGAATGACAAGGAGATTGAGGCAATGGATTTGAGTCTGGCTAAGAGTGTTGCGACGATGACCGACTCTGAGGACACGGAGCCCTTGAGCAAGGTTCTGGAGATTACAAACAAATCTAACTCTGATGAAGAGTCGATGTCAATGGAAGATATTTTGAAGCAAATTCCTGCGGACGTAATGTTGCCATCCGCGACAGCTGCAGAGATACTAGAATAAAATTCAGACTTGGCATTGAGATTCCGGGTGTCAACGAAGGTGATTGGTACAAGTCCAGTCTCCCCCGGATTGCTACATCAGACAAGGGGAAGGCGCCTCTTGTTACGGAGGATGAATAAAAAGGCACCCGGCCCGGGATATGTTCAGTTTAATTTGTGCAAACATAGATTTCCTTGTATAGCTTAGGGAAAAGGTAATAACGTATGTTGCCTCATTCTTTCATTCTTTCATTTTATGCAGATTACCCGTTCTGGATTCGATTAAAGATATAATTGCCAAAGAAGAGCAGATTTTAGCATGGGCCAAGACTGATTCGTTAGAGAGAGCTGTAAGGAGGCGGGAGTATAAAATTTCTAAATACAGAGAAATGCTTTTGAGAAAATTTTTGGAAGCACATCGCCTAAATTTCAAATCCGGTCAACCCACAACATCCATTGATCTTCAGATCATAGTTTTGCTATCAGATGCTCACCTCTTTGCACTCGAGACTTTACAAACACAGATGAGGGCACACGGACTGAAGTGGGAACGGATATGTAGCTCAAGCATGTTTGAAGGAGAAAATAGAGATCGTGGTGCAATTATTGCTCGATGAAATACAAACAACAGGTCTTTGTGCTGGATTCGTACCATTATCTTGGTCGACGGGTCCTGGATTATCCAAGAGGGAGGAGATTTTTGGAAACCCATACCACGACCAGTTTCTTCTAGCCAATGGGAACTTCTACCTCAGCGACAATACGATGATACTCTGGCCTCGATCAGTGAATCTTTCAAGATTATTCGCAAACGATGGGCTGACGTATGTACATAAGTGGTACAATTTTCTTATTTTAACCTTTTGCAACCAGTTGGTTTGCACAATTTTTACAGAGCTCTAGTTGTTAGAGGTACAGTTAGAGATTTAGAAGTAGACCCAACAGAGTTTTGTGGCGTGTTTCGGTGAGGTCTAGATGTACATATTATTTCTTCTGATTCCAGTTCTAGTTCCATTCATCTAGATCCTACAGCATCTGATAGTTTTTATCAGCGCAATCCAGATACATTTTTGAATTCTCCAAGTCAGAGTTCTTCTACTGATTCTCGTATGCTCTTCACTACTGATGACATTCTCTTGGGTGACAAGACAGCTGTTGACCAGATCTTGATGCCTACTGCTAATGTTACCCCGCAATATTTCACAAAGCCCTTGGCACAGCTCCAAGCCTCAGTCAATCAGATTCAAATTGAGCGAGTGCAGAAAAGGGATGACGTATAAAAGCTCAAGGATGTTCTTCTACTACACATCAGAGGCCTTGAGCAACGGTTTACCGAGATTTTAGAAAAACAGGACAGGACCTATCGAGGTCTGTTTGCCAATGTTCGACAAGAAGGTCAGCTTCAAAAGTCCGACCTGTCCCTTGAAATTTTGGAATCTCGACGGAAGCTACAATCACAGCAGGTTGCTGTGTCTCAGGACATGGATGATAAATTGAAGGGGATCCAAGACCAGCAAGCTGCTCTTTCCCATGATCTAATGGAATTCCGTGTGCAAGCACAGGAAAACTATAATACCCTCACCTCTTAGTTTTCAGAGCTTGTTTATTATATCAATAGAAGTGGTGATGCCAAAAAGGGGGAAGAAAGTAGCAGCCGAGGTCCACAACCTCCTCCAGATGATAGATCCAGACCTGGCTCTGGAGACAGTAGTAGAGGCAGAGGCAGTAGGAGTGAACCCGCTAGGAAACGAGGTGGTGGTGGTTCTCATAGAAGAGACTGGAGATATTGGATTGGAGGGAGTTGATTATTGGATAGATCTGGACAATTTTTTTAACAGTTTTTCAGTTCTTTGTAAAAATCTTTTGTACATTGCTTCGTATTGAATATATATAGCAGACTTGGAGCAATTTATTGGTCTCTTTAAGTCAAAGGCTGCTAGGTTTTGCATCACAAAAAATGGGGAAATTGTTAAGATAAAATTTGTATGTTTTGGTGATAACAAAAACAAGATAAGAACTGAATCTTGAAAATCAGATCTGGACAGTCAGTTATCGTGGTTAACTGTTAAGTATTTTCAGATACGAAAGATTTGGGAACAGTTTACTCAGATTTCAGTTATCGGGTTGAAGATTTCGAATCAGAGCTTATCAGATTTAAGTAGTCGGGTTATTTCAGTTATCGGGTTGAAGATTTCGAATCAGAGCTTATCAGATTTGAGTATTCGGGTTATTTAACTAATAGGGTTAGGATTTCAGATTTGAGGGTATTCAGATTTGACTCAGAGACTTCGGTAACAGATCCGGGTATGTATTCAGATGTTATATTTCAGATCAGAGCTTTTCAGATGTTATCAGTAACGGACTCAGATGTGAACAGACTCCACATAGAGAAATTCAGACTTCAGATTTGATATCGTTTCAATATTACGAGGAGAGTACAGTATTTCAGATCTAACAGAGCGTTGATTTTGTAATAGTACAAAGAGGGATATTTTCAGATGTGATGGCTATATGCGTGTAAAGATATTTCTTGTAGCTACTCACAAAGGGAGAGACAGAGCAGTATTCAGATTTCATGTTTCTAACAGATGTGAGCTTCAGATCTCGCCAAATGCTATCATTTGATTAATTGAGAGGAATCAACGGTCACAACTTGATTTAAGGAAACATATCAGAACTATTTTGAGTAAAGTCGCAATTACGCAGAGTGATTGATACGCTGTTTACCCAGTTTGGTAAAGGAGTCAATTAAGCCCTGACAAGCGGCGATGAAGATATACAAAGGGATTTGTTTCTACTGACCGTTGAGATTGAAGAGTATAAAGAGCTGAAGATTTCAAATGAAGAAGGGCTCTGCATACTTTAAGCTCTCGATCAACTTATCTCACATACTCTCACGCTCTAAAAATTCTGGGAATTTTCAAGTGCTCAAAAATATTTTAATTCCCAGTGTTTAATCTCGAAGAACATTCCTTTGTTCTTATTAGATTTATCTTTGAGATAATTACAGTACTCAAAACATTGTTCATTTCACTATTCATATTGAGTCTATAACGAACTTGCTTCTTGAAGAAGTTCGAAAATCTATTTGATTGTAAACAGCAGTGTATCTGCTTGGTTGTGGTGGCTAGGAGTTCACTTGGAGCGAGGCTCAGTGATTGGGTGTCTACAGTGTCTGTATTCATCAAAGTCTTCTAGTGGAACCTTCCTGCAAAGGAAGAAGGGGAAACGTAGGATTTGATATCCGAACTTCCATAAACAAACTCTTGATCCCTGCATTTTTACTTTATTTGCATCGTATTTATTTGTTATTAATTGTTCACTGCTCAATAGGTTTATTTCCGCACAATTTATTGTTAACCGAGCGAACAACATTAAAATGAGAGCCTCAGATCTGGTAACTCAGATCTGAGTTTAGCGAAGGCATGTAAAATCATTTCTTTAAGATTTCGAAAAATTAAAATCCAATAGAGTTCATTCAACTCCCCTTTCTGAACTCCTAGGCCTATTTTCGATCCTAATTGATCCTATCAAAATAATTGCGAGACCATAGTCAAAGTCAATAAATATAACTTAAATCTCCCGAAATCTGGTGAACAGTAGCCACCGACAAAACAAAACTCAAAGTTGATACCAACTCAGATCTGAGTACCACTCCAAATCTGGACCATACGCTAAACCACGCGCTACTACCAAACGACGTCGCAAAAGAACACGCTCCTAGAGACCAGCTCGCAACAGATTTGATTTATCAAACGACGTCCCACCACAATCCAGATCTCACATCTCAGTAGGTTTTTCTAAACGACATCGTACAATAATCCCGCTAGAACATACCGTGTCTCGCTAAACGCTGTCGCATCGCTCCAAACTAGAACACTCAGATCTCATGTATGCAGACCAGTCGAATCTGAATCCATGAACCGCACTGGTCTACACCAAAACCACAAACCGGGCCGGTCCGTGCATTACCAGCCACTAGCGCAACTCAAATCTGGTTTCTCCCAAACGACGTCGCTTCGCTACCCATGCCGGATATTCAACTAGCGTGCCCAGAATGGCTTGCGACAACTAGATTTCACCACCAATTCTCAAATCTGATCACGTTCCCGCGAAATTCTCCAACATTCCAGGGTTGTTTCTAATATTCATACAGACCCGATACATTCACCAAGCATACCAGCTCAAAGATGATCCATCCCAGATCTGTTCATGCAAGTTCTGGTCTATACCAAACCCGTTTAATTAGCTTAATTAATCCACAAATCTTCGGGTCTCACATTTCTCCCCCACTTAAAATAATATTTCATCCTCGAAATCAAACAACAACTCCAGAACTGAACAAAACCTCAATAGAATAACCAACAGCACTCTAACACGCAACAGAGGCTAAGAACCAAGAGTTCAAGATAACTGGGAAGACAACAACAAGAAAACTAGCTACTGGAGTCAATGCAAAATCTACTCAAATAGATGAGACCATTCACGTTGCATTTTCTCCTCTAACTCCCACGTTGCTTCTTCTCTACCATGTTTTCTCCACTAGACCATCACCAAGGGAATGATCTTGTTCCTGAGATGTTTCTCCTTCATGTTCAAAATCTGCAAGGGATATTCAATGTAGCTCAATGTTCTATCCAGCTCCACGTCGTCAGTTCGCAACACATGAGAATGATCTGGCTCATACTTCCTCAACATAGACACATGAAACACATCATGCAATGAGGATAGATCTGGTGGCAACCACAAATGATTAGCCAAAGGACCGATCCTCTCTACAATCTCATAAGGTCCAACATAACGAGGAGCTAACTTACCCTTGAGACCAAATCTCATAACACTTCGAAAAGGATAAACTTTCAAGAACACCAGATCTCCAACCTGAAATTCTAAATTCCTATGCATGCGGTTCGCATATCTGGCTTTGAGATCTTGTGCAGGTTTCATACACTGTCGAATCAGATCAACTTGATCTATCATCTGCTGCACAAATTCTGGAGAAGACAGCTGCTTCTGGAGAAGACAGCTGCTTCTCCCCAACTTCTTCCCAACAGATTGGCGATCTGCACTTTCTACCATGCAATGCCTCAAATGGTGCCATTCCAATTGTCACCTGGTACTGTTATTATAAGAAACCTCAAACAAAGATAACGAACCTTGCTAGCTACCACTGAAATCCAACACAATAGCTGTCAACATATCATCCAAAGTCTGGATAGTCCTCTCAGATTGGCCATCGGTTTGGTGATGATAAGCTATACTCATAGCCAATATGGTGCCCAAAGTTGTTTGAAAACTCTTCCAAAATCTGGAAGTAAACCTCGGATCTCGTTCTGAAACAATGGACACATGCACTTCATGCAATCGCACCACGAAATCTATGTATAGTTTCACCATTTTCCACAAAGAATACGTCATATTGTAGGGAATGAAGTGAGCTGACTTCGAAAGTATGTCTATAACAACCCAAATAGCATCACAACCTCGACTGGAACGAGGCAAATGGGACACAAAATCCATAGCTACGTGCTCCCAATTCCATTGGGGCACTTCTAAACTTTTCAGTAGACCACCAGGTCTCATCCTTTCTGCTTGAACATGCTGAAAATTTAGACTACACGCAACAAAATTAGCAACATCACTCTTCAAACCTGCCCACCAATAGTGTGGCTTCAAGGAATGGTACATCTTCCTTGCACCAGGATGGACACTATGTCTACTACAGCGTGCTTCCCTCAATATCTCCTACTTCAAATCAATCAGATTTGGCACTACCAACCTGCCATGAAATCTCAAACAACCATCAGATGAGACAGAATAATCTTCCAGCTGTCCAGCTCTAGCCTTCAACTTCAGCTCATGGATATATGGATCTGTTCTCTGACCTGCCCTAATACTCGAAACAATCTGTGCCTCAACTTGAAAAGATGACACCATCCTCACCTAGGTAGAAACGCCAACCAATAGTGCTCAGATGCTCATGGAATTTCGAAATAGATAATGATGCAAGCATCGACACTTGAGCTTTCCGGCTCAATGCATTGTCTCATATTCAAATATGACTGAGAGAAAAGATACTGACTCTTGTGGTCTGTGTAAATCCCAAACTTCTCGCCATACAGATAGTGGCTCCAAATCTTCAAGGCAAATACCACAGCCGCCAACTCCAAATCATGAACTGGGTATCGAGTCTCATGCGGTTTCAACTGACGAGAAGCATACACAATGACTCGACCATTCTGCATCAACACACAACCCAATCCATTAAGCGAAGCATCCGAACAAACAACAAAACAACCGGAACCTGAATGCGAAGCCAACACAGGTGCTGAAGTTAGCTTCTCTTTGAGCAATTAGAAACTGTTCTCGCATTGCTCTGTCCAAACTAATCTCTTGTCTTTCTGGGTCAACTGCGTCATAGGCTTATCTATACTAGAGAATCCCTCAATGAAGCGGAGATAATAGCTAGCCAATCCCAAAAATCTACGAATCTCTGATACATTCTTGGGACGCTCCTAGTTCACAACAACCTCTACCTTACTGGGATCAACAGACAATCCATCGGCCGAAATGACATGACCCAGAAACACTATTATGTCCAACAAGAACTCGCATTTAGAAAACTTAGCATATAGCTGCGAGTCTCGAAGTGTTTGGAGAACCAACCTCAAATGCTCTTTATGTTGCATCGGAGTCTTCGAGTACACCAGAATATCATCGATGAACACAATCACAAACTGATCGATGAACTCTCTGAAGACTCAGTTCATCAGATCCATGAAAATTCAGGGGCATTAGTCAGACCAAAAGGCATAACCAAAAACTCATAATGCCCATAACTCGTACGAAACGCAGTTTTCGCAACATCGTCCTCTCGATGTGCAACTGATGATACCCCTAACGCAGATCGATCTTATAAAACATCGCTGAACCCTGAAGATGATCAAACAGATCATTGATCCTTGGTAGAGGGAACTTATTCTTCACTGTCGCCTTATTCAGTTGTCAAAAATAAATACACATCCTCATCAAACCATCCTTCTTCTTCACAAACAAGATAGGATCTCCCCACGGAGACATGCTCGGTCGAATAAAACCCTTCTCCAACAAGTCGCTAAGTTGTACCTTCATCTCCCTCAACTCGGCTGGTGCTAAACGATACGGTGTTTGCAAGATAGGAGCCGTACCATGTACCAACTCAATGCTGAAGTCGATCTCCCTTATCGGAGGAAAGCCAGGAATCTCATCTGGGAACACATCAGGGAAATCACGAGAAACGGGGATATCGCTAAGCTCCACACACGACTTCAAGGATGCGTATAAAGTATAAATAATAAATCCAGAATTTTCCAACGACATAAGGCTAAACATCTCCATAGCAGAGATCAACGGAATCTTCGATTGGGAGTCATGGATGTAGAAGTTCCAATTCTCGCCAGACCGTGGCTGAAAACGCACAACGCCATGGAAACAATCCACAGCCGAAACTAGACAACACGTACATTCCCACATTGCAATCGAAATCCCACATCACTAATCAAATCAGATTGGTTACCAACACATTCTCACCAAACCTAAGAATGAAATTCAATAAAAACTCTTGGAAGAACAGACTCGCGCCTTCTGGAGTCGCAACAGAAAAAACATCACATAAAGAAGTGGTATGCAAACCATGCTCAACCACAAATACATCAGCTATAAACGAATGTGATGCTCCAGTATAAAACAATACACGTGCAGGAAAATCAAAACAGTACAAGTACCTGCAATCATTCCTCCAGTCGTGCCCTCTGCTTGCTCCCTAGTCATGGAATTCACTTGGGCATGCTGAGGTCCTGAGAACTGGGGCTGGGAATACTATCCAAATCGCGAAGGACCAGGCTGCTGGAATGGCCTATGCTGAGTCTCCTCCATCCTCGGCTGCTGAACAGGGAAAGAACAACCTCGAGATTACCCACCAGCATGACCCTGTTGTGGGGCAGCGGTGTGCCGAGATCCAGCCAATGGACACACTCTCTCAAAATGTCCATATTTCCCACGAATATTGCAAGCACCCTGAACCCATGTACACTGCATCGAAGGGTGTCTGCCTCCACATTGGCCACAAAAGGTATCCCTAGGACTACTACTACTGCTCCAACTGCCCGAGCCGAAAGAACTAGAACCCTGCTTCTTCTTGAACCGATGACCACGAGGCCTAAAACTGTGGTGCCCAGACTGTTGCGTTGACTGCTGGGGTTGCTGCAGGGATGACTGGGGAAACTGGGGAGGTTTCGCCCCTGGAACACTGAGACGTGAGCCTTGTGCAGCTTGGGGCTGAACCGAGACCTGAGGTTTCGTAATCCTTCTTCGATGTCCATTGCCTTGTCCACCGCGTCCGCATAACGGGTAGGTGAACTCGCCAACACCAAAGAATACAGATCCTCGTTTAGCCCTTCCAAGAAATGGTTCCTCTTCGCCCTCTCACGGCCAGACACATGAGGAACTTAGGCAAGAAGAGAAGAAAACCTTCGAGCATACTCACCCACCGACATGGTTCCCTGTACCAAGTTATCAAAATCTCGCTCCCGGGCATTCATGTAAGACTCCGGAACATACTTCTGATGGAACGTACTATAGAAACTATCCCAAGTAATCCCCATACTAGTCTCCTCGAGCGTACGTGAAGCACCTCTCCACCATCGCTCTGCATTCTTCCTCAGCTTGAAGGTCGCCAAACTCAGTCTGAGCTCATCATCATAGCGCACTCTATAAAACAGTCTGGTAATGTGTTGTAGCCAGGACTCAGCATCGGAACTACTCTCGTTACAATCGAAAGTTTGAGGATTCATTCACTGAAACCTTGCCATGATCAGTTCCATCTCATCCACACGGGCTGCCAACACATCAACCTCTTCGTCAACCTGCCTAGCGTGCCTACGAATAGGGACACTATGCTGCATCTCCTCATTTTGACCATCAGACTCAGTAGGAATCTGCCTGGTAGCTCTACCCCTACGTCTAGGCGGCATCTAGGCAAACACTAATAAAGTAAGATCACACAGCAAATATATCACGTAGTCACGCACATGCAACAAGCAATAAAGTGCCTAGACTCAAGTGTGATCAAAGAATTCGAGCTTATCCCAGTTTAAACTCTGATACCAAAAATGTCAGGCCCGGTGCACAAAACAGAGGTTAACCACGCAATAAACAATAGCGGAAGCATTTAAAAAGTGGCTAAAATTTTTTGCTTTGGCATGACTAAAAAAAATAATATAAAAATACATCGATACTCAAAATATTGGTTTTACAACAACTAAAAACCAACAAAATCAGATAAAATAACAAACATCGAGTGACTCCCAAACAACAAAACTAATATTCAGCAATAGAACATTACATACTTACGGGACATCCTCCGACAAAGACTCTATTGCATTATGATATAATACACATAACTGGGACACTCTATCCACCTCATGGGGCACCACCAGCTGAGCCATATCCATGACCAGATGTGAAACCATGGTATGCTGAACACACATAAACAGGCAAAACAACCAATCCAGCCCAGAGGACGGGGGTCAAACCCCAGTACGAAGAGCAACATAAAATTGCAATAGATATAGCAAGTTATAAATGCGATGCGATGCATGAGAACAACGAGATAAAATGATCCAAGAACGGCATACAGCTGGATACCAGAAATAAGAGTGGTCACCGGATGTGTGAGAGAATGAGTGTTACCCAGGCACTCGATCACACATGGTATCAACCACAAACAGAAAAGAACAGGGATGTCCGCAGCTCATGTGAGAGAATGGGAGCTACCAGGCGCTCAATCACACGAAGTACCAGTACTATCTAGAACAGAATGGCCACAACACATGTGAGAGAATGGGAGCTACCCAGGCGCTCAATCACACGCACCCTGTCTACAAGGGTTAGCTCAACAGCAAACAACGACAGTTCATAAATTCTCACAGCAGATTGCTCACATAGGATCGCAAGGAACGGAGCGTAGCAACGTGATATGCGTTATGCATAATAATAGCTTGCAAGATAACATACTTAAAACAGATGCAAGCAATAGCACAGGAATAACAGCATACACACTGCTCAACATATCAGCACGAACCCATTTATAGAAAAGTCCATCTCAAAGTTGTAAGTATAAGCTCACATCCGTACCTTCAGTTTCTGAGCTACAATTACCACAAAAAGGGTCCCGAGCAACTCAAATCTAAAACCTGCTAAGCCAACAACAACGATAATACTCAGGGACAATATCACAGAACTACGAACTAGGAGCTACGAGCTCCACCAGCTCTATCCTACCCTTCTAGCACAACAAATAGCTCTAAAAGAAGAATATGGGAGGATCTAGCTCTTACTCGAAAGCACTACCTGAACGAAAAAACCAAATATGTTTGCAACGTATGGGAGGATCTAGCTCTTACTCGAAAGCACTACCTGAACGAAAAAACCAAATATGTTTGCAACGAACAAAGATGCACTGCAGCTCCTTCGTGTTTGCCCCTCGAGGTATAGAAAGGAGCGCCTTGGCAAGAGGAATCCAACGCTACCACTCTTGCTAAAATCGGAGTTGACTACCACCGGCAATCGAAGGAAATAGACTACGTTGAACAGTAGCTAGGGTATCGCGACATAAGAGAGTTCGATGTCGGGAGAAGATATATTCTAACTATTGGGAAATAATTTTGAGACCACGGTCAAAGCCAATAAATATAACTTAAATCTCCCCAAATCTGGTGAACAGTAGCCACCGACAAAACAAAACTCAAAGCTGATACCAACTCAGATCTAAGTACCACTCCAGCTCTGGACCATACGCTAAAGTAGCACGCTACTACCAAACGACGTCGCAAAAGAACATGCTCCTAGCGACCAACTCGCAACAGATTTGATTTATAAAAAATCCAGATCTCACATATCAGCGGGTTCTTCTAAATGACATCGTACAACAATCCCGCTAGAACATACTGTGTCTCGCTAAATGGTGTCGCATCGCGCCAAACCAGAACACTCAGATCTCATGTATTCAGACCAGTAAAATCTGAATCCATGAACCACACCGATCTACACCAAAACCATAAACCGGGCCGGTCCGTGCATTACCAGCCACTACCACAACTCAAACCTGGTTTCTCCCAAACAACATCGCTTCGCTACCCGTGCAGGTTATTCAACTAGCGTGCCCAGAATGGCTTGCGACAACCAGATTTCACCGCCAATTCTCAAATCTGATCACATTCCGGAGAAATTCTCCAACATTCCAGAGTTGTTTCTAATATTCATACAGACCCGATACGTTCACCAAGCATATCGGCTCAAAGATGATCCATCCCAGATCTATTCACGCCAGATCTGGTCTTTACAAAACCCGATTAATCAGGTCTCAAAGATTTTGTGACCCATTTGCCTCATTCCAGTCGAGGATGTGATAGACAGATTTTCTAAGTCAGCTAACTTCATTTCCTACAGTATGAATAATTCTTTGAGGAAAATGGCGAAGTTGTACATAGATTTCGTGTTGCGTTTGCATGGTGTGCCGGTGTCCATTGTTTCAACTCAAGATCCGAGGTTTACTTCCAGATTTTGGAAAAGTTTGCAAAATGCTTTGGGCACCAGATTGGCTATGAGTACAGCCTATCATCCCCAAACCGATGGGCAATCTGAGAGGCCTATCCAGACTTTGGAGGATATGTTGAGAGCTCTTGTGATGGATTTCAGTGGTAGCTGGCAAGATTCGTTGTCTTTGGTTGAGTTTTCTTAATAACAGCTACCAGGTGACGATTGGCATGGCACCATTTTAAGGCATTGTATGATAGGAAGTGCAGATCGTCAATTTGTTAGGAAGAAGTGGGGGAGAAGTAGCTGTCTTCTCCAGAATTTGTGCAGCATATGAGAGATCAAGTGGGTCTGATTAGGCGACGTATGAAAGCTGCACAATATCGCCAAGCTAGTTATGCGAACAGAAGGCGTAGGCCTTTGGAATTTCAGGATGGTGATCAAGTTTTATTGAAAGTTTCTCCTTTCAGTAGCGTAATGAGATTTGGTCTCAAGGGAAAGTTAGCTCCTCGTTATGTTGGACCTTATGAGATCATAGAAAGGATTGGTCCTCTGGCTTATCGTTTGTTGTTGCCACTAGATCTGTCCTCATTGCATGATGTGTTTCATGTGTATATGTTGAGGAAGTATGAGCCAGATCCTTATCATTTGTTGCGAACTGACAAGGTGGAGCTGGATCGAACTTTGAGTTATGTTGAGTATCCCTTGTAGATTCTGGACAGGAAGGAGAAACAGCTCATGAACAAGACCATTCCTTTGGTGATGGTCCAGTGGAGCAAGCATGGTAGAGAAGATGCTACGTGGGAGTTAGAGGAGAAAATGCAACGAGAGTGGCCTCATCTGTTTGAGTAGATCTTGCATTAACTCCAGTAGCAAGTTTGCTTGTTGTTGTCTTCTAGTTATCTTGAACTCTTGGTTAGTAGCCTCTTGTTTCGTGTTAGAGGTTGCTGGTTGTATTGTGCGTAGCGTGATTTTCCATTGTTGGTTTGTGTTGAGGTTTTTGTTCAGTTCTGGAGTTGTTGTTTGATTTCGAGGATGAAATCTTATTTTCAGTGCTGGTTGTATTGTGCGTAGCGTGATTTTCCATTGTTGGTTTGTGTTGAGGTTTTTGTTCAGTTCTGGAGTTGTTGTTTGATTTCGAGGATGAAATCTTATTTTCAGTGGGGGAGGAATGTGAGACCCGAAAGATTATTGGATTAATTAAGTTAATTAATCGGGTTTATTATAGACCAGAGTTGGCATGGAAAGATCTGGGATGGACAAGCTTGAAGCTGGTATGCTTGGTGAACGTATCGGGTCTGTATGAATATATGAAACAACTCTGGAATGTTGGAGAATTTTGCGGGAACGTGATAAGATTTGAGAATTTGTGGTGAAATCTGGTTATCGCAAATCATTCTTGGCACGCTAGTTGAATATCCTGTGCGGGTAGCGAAGCAACGTCGTTTGGGAGAAACCATATTTGAGTTGCCTAGTGGTTGGTAATGCGCGGAACGGCCCGGTTTGTGGTTTTGGTGTAGACCGGTGCGGTTCATGGTTTTCAGATTTGACTGCTATGTGTGCATAAGATCTGAGTGTTCTGGTTTGGAGCGATGCGACATAGTTTAGCGAGACACGTGTTTGAACTAGTTGGATTCTTGTACGATGTCGTTTAGAAGAACCCGTTGAGATGCAAGATCTGTATCATGGTGCGACGCCGTTTTGAGAAATCAAATCTGTTGCGAGCTGGTCGCTATGAGCGTGTTCTTGTGCGAAGTCGTTTGGTAGTAGCGTGCTGGTTTAGCGTATGGTCCAGATCTGGAGTGGTACTCAGATCTGAGTTGGTATCAGCTGTGAGTTCTGTTTTGTCGGTGGTTACTATTCATCAGATTTGGGGAGATTTAAGTTATATTTATTGACTTTGACTGTGATCTCGCAATTATTTCCCAACACTTGAATATATCTTCTCCCGACATCGAACTCTCTTTTGTCGCGATACCCTAGTTACTGTTCACCAAACCTTATCTTCTCCGATTTCCGGCGGTAGAAGACTCTGATTGGAGCAAGATTGGTAGCGTTGAGTTCCCCTTGTTGAGACACTTCCATTACTAACATTTTCTAAGTCTTGGGTTAAGCTGGAAGAAGAACAAGAAGAAGCTACAGAGCGTCGTTGTTCGTAGTCTGACAGATTTGGTTCTTCTGTTCAGGTAAGAACTAGGTTCTACCTTGCGATGTGTTTAGAGCTAGTTGTGCTAGAAAGGTATATTAGAGCTGGGTTGAGTTGTAGCTCCCAGTTCGTAGTTCTGTGCTATTGTCCCTGAGTATTGTCGTTGTTGTTGGTTTAGCAGGTTTCAGATTTGAGATACTCGGGACTCTTGTTGTTGTAATTGTAGCTCAGAAAGCTAAGGTATGGATTTGAGCTTGTATTACAGCTTTGAGATGAGCATGGATATTATGTATGCTTGCTAGTATGTTGTGCAGTGTATGCCATCATGCTGTTGTTGTTTATCTTGACTCTGTGCTGGTTATTGCACGCTGTTGTAATTGCATACACGCATTTTCCCATGTTGAGCTCATATCTGTTAGCCGTTGTTGTTGTTGTGCTAACCCATATGTACCAGGTGTTGTTGTTGAGGATGAGCGGCAATACTGTGCTCTCATATCCCTGCTGGGTTATCTGTTAGCCGCTATGAGACAAGTGGATAGCTACCACGCTCTCATGAGCTTTGGCAACAGCAGGTTGAGTGATCTGTTTATGCTTTGGTACTGTGTGTTGAGACGAGTGGATAGCTACCACGCTCTCACATGCTCCGTTTCCACTATCTTTTGTTTGATCTAATGACAGCTGCTGAGCTGGTTCTTGAGCTCCTTTGATTCCCTGTTCGGTTGTAGTCCTTCGTTCTTGCATTCTGCTGTCTCATGCATAGCACGTGCATTTATATCTGTTACTATCTATTTTTTGTTTATATTTCTCTCTGTACTGGGGTTTGACCAAATGTCCCTCTGGGGATGGTTGTTGTTTGCCTGTGTGTTGTTCAGGTTACCAAGGTTTCTCAGCTGGTCGTGGAGATGACTCAGCTGGTGGTGCCCCAGGAGATGGATAGAGCATCCCAGTTATATATATTACATGTATATATATTAGGCAGTAGAGTCATCGTCGGGAAATGCCCTAGGATGTGATGTTCTATTGCTAATTTGAGACTTATGTCTGCGAGTCACTCGATTATTGTATTTGGTATTGTATCTGCTGTTGTTGGTTTTCGGTTGTTGTAAAAACCAGTATTTGAGTATCAATGTATTTTTAAATTATGTAGTCTAAGTCAGGCCAAAGCGAAAATTTTTAGTCACTTTTAAATGCTTCCACGGTTGTTCGTGGTTAATCTCTGTATTGTGCACCGGGCCTGACATTTTCGAACCTTAGCTGTTCTTACCTTAAGCTAGGTTGAACGGTGAGATTTTGTAGAAGCTGGCCATGTTTTGAAGCTTCGGTCTTGAGTCGTTGAGGTTGAACCAAAACTGATTCTTAGGTATCTTAGCAGATTAGACCCTCCCTTGTGGCTTCTGGCGTGTTTTTTCCACCCTGAGCTGTTGGTCGTGAGGTGTGCGTTAACTGTGGTGTGAGCTGCTCTGACCATGAGCTTTGTTGAGGTATTTTGCAAGATCTGCGTAAGGTATGAATTCTGGACAGATCCTTTCTTTGTGTTGAGTACTGTTGAAATTGAGATGGACCAGACCCCAATGTATTGAGTATCCAGTGAGAATTCTTGACAGGAAGGAGAAACAATTTAGGAATAAGACCATACCTCGGCTTTTGGTGCAGTGGAGTTGGTGTGGTGTAGAAGAGGTTACCTAAGTAGTGGCAACCTAGAGGTGGTAAGAGTAGCCTCATCCTTTGTGAGTACTGATTTCTCGCCTGTGTGCTGTTGGTGTTTTGTTGGTTTTAGTATCTGCTGTGATTTGTTTTTCTCCTCAGTTTTGGTGATCCATTTTGGCTGTCCGTTGTGTTTTGTGCGGACTGTTGCGTTTGATTTCGAGGGCGAAATATCTTAAGGTGGAGAGGATGTGAGTACTGTGATTAGCCAAGATGTTTAGTGGCTTAATCTATGTAGATTAGTAGTTAACTAATCGAGGTTTTTTCAGCTTAGAGCGTATCGACTGAGGTGGATCAGCTCGGACGCAAGCTGATCCCATGGTTCGTGCAAAGGTGATAGTGGAAGCTACCTGGGGTTTCAGTTTAGACCAGCACGGGTGCGAGCTATTTGAGTGGCATGTGCTGATCTTAGGAGTGCAAGCTAATTTGTGGTGCTGGAGAATTTTATCAGTTCGGAGTGCGCTTGATGCATAGTATGAGAGATTCAGTTTAGAAGATTGTTGTGTAGTTGTTAGCTGTTAGGATCGAAGAACAAGCTCGGGAGTTCAGAGGGGGGGGCTAAAAACTCCTTTGCTAATTTTTTATTTGAAAATTGTTTCGAAAAGTTTTACAGATTGAAGCAAACTTCCAGCCAAGTTACCAGCTAGGAAGGTTCTCAGTGACTACTTTTGTCTCGTGTAGTAAAATGATATTTATGCGGAATTAACATGATTCAATCAGTGAACAATTTAATCAAATGCGTAAGAATAAAAATTTGTAGGGATGAGAAATTTGTTTCTGAAAGTTCGGAGAAAATTCTCCTACGTCTCCCCTTCTTCCTCGATGGGAAGGTTTATACTAGAAGATTTGATTTATACAACCCTTTGTACAAACCCACTCTCGCAACCAGCAGCCACGAGAACTCCTAGCAAGCAACCAACAAACACAGACCCGCGATCTGGTTTTGAAATGCAACAATCTCAGCTCTAAGCTGATTGTGCTACTCTAGCACTTCAACACTTTCTATCTATGATTTACAACAAATGCACAATGCTACAGAATGTGTAAATAGAAGAGTGTGTGACAAAGAAGATGAAACAAGAAATCTGTGTGTGTGTCACTTGTGTGAGCTGGTTCAAGATGAACTTTGCTTTTCGCTTTTTGATAGCTAGTTAGATTTGTGTGTATAATGATCTTGTTGTCTCTTCGTCACACCCCCAAAAAAAACTGCTTCATAGCTGCTCTTCTCTTCTATATATACTTTTTGGATGCAGCGGTAATAAATGTTACCAGTAGACACTTTGTGAGCATCCAAAACGAATTTCCTACGACACCTTAAATTCTTGTACGATGAAAGTACAGCTCCATTAAATGCATTTCCCTTTTTAGCAATTCTGCGCCGTCTTCAGTTTGTACCATATCTCTGCGTATCTGGTTTTAGATTAAAGTAGTTCTAACTACTACACATCACTGCAGAGATGTCAAGTAACTTGTTTTAGACTGTTCGTAGCTTCAAACATTCCAAAATCCAATATGCTACGTTGTCATTTACTCAGCTGGTTCCCCGATCTGGTTCCTGAATGTTGAACTGCTTTTCTTGATCAGATTCTTATCTTGAATGAAACCATAATGCTCTTGTCTTTGTTTTATACTGATTCGAATATTAATCCCTGTGTGCTCAAATCCTCAGCTTTATATCACTTGTAAAGTTAATCTGCTCCGAGCTGGTTTTCTTAACTGGTCTTCTAGCTAGTCACTCAATACTCCAGCTTGTCTGTTTTCTGTGATCTGTTCTCACAACTGTAGATCACTGTTTTCCTACTCTTCGTATTTTCTTAAGTGAACTGCCCTTATTTGGTTAAGTATCTCTGAACTGGTATTTGCACACCTTAGTATCCAACTGGTTTGTCCTAAACCAGCACACATTAATATCCTCAGTTGGTTCATACTTTAACCAGCTCGACCAACATACCTTTGTTGGTCTGTCCTCAACCAGCGCACCTGAATGCTCCGAGATGGTTTTTCCTTGACCAGATTGACTCTGCTTCGATCTGGTTTCTACGCACAACGTAGTAAGCTCTGTCCAGATCTTTCTTTGGTTCAATTAATCTCTTTTATGGATTTCATTTCTCGTCTATTTTTCATCACCAAAACTTCTGAAATTTATCCTAACAATTTCCCCCTTTTTGGTGATGACAAAACATTGATAGTAAAAAGAGATTTCTATATACCGTTAACCAATTTACAATGAAAAGTTTAGCTCTAAATAATATAATCCCCAAAAAAATTCTTGAACCACCCTTGCTTCAAAACCAATTGCTCTTCTTAAATCTGTCGCTATCTTCACCCCGTATATAGCTTCCTGGGCTCGGTCCTCTACCTCTTGTACTACTCTTCCCACCACTTGGTCCTTCCTCTCCTTGTCTACTTGATCCGTCCATCGGTCTACTCTGCCCACCTTCCACCTTTTTGGCATCACCAATCTTCTTGAGATGCTCAACTAATTCTGCAAGCTGCAGCTTAACCATATCAAGATCATGGTAAGCTGGTATTGCTGCCCAGCAAGCTGACGAACAAGACTGGTATCCAGCACAGTCTGAGAAGTGTTACATTTGAAGCCAGTGTATCCACCTTGTCATAAAAGGTACGGTGGTAGAGTCCCGAGTTTTTCTTCATAAATGACTGAGTTCTCAACAGTTCTTCAAGTTTGGAATCCATAGATTTAAGTCTAGAATCCATGGACACCACTCTTGAGTTTACAGAAAGCATTCGTGAGTCCAGAGAGGTCATCTTTGACTCCATGTAGATCATCCTCGAGTCAATTCAATTTTGTCAACTTCGTATAGCTTGGAGTTAGTAGGAGGGATTCCTCGGGGACTGGATATAAGCATTTTTCATGAGCCGATGAGGGAAGATTCAGAGTTCTCGAGGAAAGAGAAGTGGGTGTTCTCTTCATTGTCAGCGGTATATGCAACCATCTGGAGATTTGATGGATTGGGACCCTGATGGTCTGTATTATTTTCTTTCGAATTGGTATTTGGACCCAGATTATTTACAGTATCCTCAATATCTACAGAAGGGTCCTCAATCTGAGTGGGATTTTCACCAGAATCGGGTTGCTGCCCTGTAACGGCACAAAAAAATACATAGGACCACATATTTGAATCTTATTTATTTCAAAGGTCAAAATGACAATTTAAATGTTGGCATGAGCTATTTTATGAAAGCAGATTTTACTGATTTCAGAACGGAGGTACGACGCATCAATTTCCAGCAGATGTCAGTCCAAGCGCAACCCACGAACATGTTTTAGAAATCTGTTGAAAACGATTTTAAGGAGAACAAAATGGTTTCTTTTAAAAGTATTTGGAAGAGTTGAAAACTAAAATATTGAGAGGTAAATTGTACTAAAATTCATAACTTTAGGTAGGGTGTGTCATGCTTGATGATTACATCTCTCCTGCCACTAATCCCTCCCATACAAATACTTGTTTCGAAGGAAAAGTTTTTTTCTGTTGCAAAAGGAAAACTCTTTTGTGTTCTCTCAAATATTTCCAAAAGAAGCTCGTTGTGATTGCTTGAGGAGGAGGAACTCTGCAGGAATTAACTGCCATTGTAAAGCTCAGTTCTAAGGCAAGTAAAAACTGATCATTTGCTACACCATTTTAAATCATATATTGTTCTTCAGTATGTGTTTGCTTTCCTGTTTATGTCAAATATAAAGTTAAGTTCATGTTTACGTATGTTTAAGAAAGAATGATTGGGTTCAAGGTTATGTTTTATGCTTCCAAAGTTTTCTAGAATGTTTTAAGAAAGGTTGAAGATGTTTGAAAGTACTGAGGAGTTCAGATTTGAGTCATGTATGTTCATGAATGCTCTTATTTCTGGTGAATGGTAACATCTGAACTTGACTCTATGTAATCGGAGATGCTAGTCGAATCAGAAACCAAGTCTGGTTTGATAGGCAGAGCTGGTATCGTAGATTTTGTTTGTGATGTTGCAGCATCAAGTTCTTATTCAGAATTCGTTTCCTATGTTAGCGACTAAATTTCATTTTTAAATCAGCAGTTTTCATTTCAGATTCGTGTTTTCGCTACATATCAGATTTTGGTCAGATTTCACAGTATTAAATACTTCACTGCGGAGTCGCTTACGATTATTCATTGACATCTTAGTTGACCAACCTAGTTGTGTTGACATCTGAGTTGACCAACCTAGTTGTGTTGACATCTGAGTTGACCAACGACATCTGTTTATTTTCCAATCACTATTTCTATGGTGACATCTGTCTCCTGCTAGCCTTATTGTTTCATAGCCAAATCTGTTTCAATGTTAGCGATGTATTTTCATAGTAAAACCTGTTTCACACTAGCAGTACTGTTCCTTGTTGTCACATCTGTTCAACGTTACGCTGCACATGAGAATCTGTTTTCACGATAGAGATCTTTTTTGCTTTCCAGTATAGTTTCCTTTAGAAAAATCTGTTCTCATTTCAGCGATTATTTTCCAGTAGTCAAATCTGATACTCAGTAAGTTTTTAAAATGGGAAGCGAGTTTTAAAAGAAGTGAACCCCGATGATTTTCAAAGGAGATTTCAAAGAAGATTTCAAAAGAAAAGAAGTTTAAAAGGAACGGATTTTTATTTCAAGGATTTATGGCATAGATAACAGACGGTCATAACGGAAATGTGAGCAGCTGTCCAGATGTCAGTTGCCCTTTCATAAAGGAAGGGTGAGCAGTTGTCCAGATGTCGATTGCCCCTTCACAATGAGCTATATGCTAGAACTGATATCAGAAGTCATTTGATCAAGTGCACAACGGACCTAAGGAGAGCTTCTAAGCCATAAATCTTAAAGTACAAGAAATTAAATGAAGGGATCTGGGTTATTGTCCCCGCATCCAAGCTATGAAAGAAAGTTTTAAGAAAGTTACAAATGAATGTTTACGTTTAAATGAAGTTCCTTTAAACTTAGTTATGTAAATGTTCAGATGTCTGCCTACGTTAATTGAATTTGTTATTACTCAGATTTTACTTGCCGATCCCCTAGGCTCATTAGCTTTTAAAATGGTGCAGGTGAGACAGTTAAGGGACAAGCGGAAGCTGGAAGCTGAGACAGCTGGGTGGTGAAGTGTTTATCTATGGACAGCGTTTTCCGTGTCTTAGATGTTGTTTTCTGTTATCTTAGACATCTGTATTAGATCTATTGCAACACTAGTAAATTCAAATAGAATTTCAGATGTTGTAATATCGCATTCGCGGTAGATATATATGAAATCTGTTTTCCGCAAATTTTCAGCACTTGGCGCCGAACGTGTGTATGCCAGTTTTGTGTTTGTGTTTCGAAATTTTCTAAGTTATGAGAAATACAGCTTATAACAAATTGCCATTCAGACCTTCTTTTTATTTCAAAATTTTGTTTCACCCCAAATCCTTGACCCCGTGGGTTCGGGTGTCACATGCCCACTCAAAGAATTCGGTTGTACACACACTTGTTCATCATGAGCCCGGTGCTCATCATTTTGAGCCTGAAGCTCATTATTTGGAGCCTGATGGTAACCAATTCCATCAGGAGTGTTCTCTATATTTACAATACCTTGATTAACCTCAACTATCCGCGGATCTGAATTTTGGCCTTGTGCCTGCTCTTGTCAGCCTGAGAGGAAAACTCAAAGGCCAGAGTCTCGGATGGGTTTAATGTTGCTCTTACAAATGATGCTTCAGGAGCGGAAATTGGCAGACCAGCTAGCATACGCTGAGCTCTATGCTGCGTTGCTATTTCCCTAAGCTCTTTGTTGAGAAAGCGGATGCACAGATAGTCATGATTGACAAAGGGTACATGAAGTTTGAAATTTTCCAGATGCTTATCAAGCAGCGTCTGGATTTCCTCTTCGTACAATTTGTACATTAGCAGCGACCTGCACTGCAGCAGTTCAATACTTCCTCCATTTCAGCCAACACCAAAAATGTGTCTCTATTCGGGTCAGATCCTCAAAAGACGAAACATCCCGGAGTTTGACTGTAGTGAGGAAAAATACCATTTATCAAAGTCAGTCAGTGTATTGGATACTGCTTCCCAAGCACTTTTGAGTACTAATTGACAATGCTCTTCAACTGGGTTCGTCCTGGAAACCACTTCCAGCATCCCTTTGCCTTTATCTTCTGGAGAAGTCTTTGGAAAGAAGTGCGTTGCTCAGTTAATCACCTTGATCTGAATGGGCTCAATTATCCCTTTCCCAGTATATGTGATGGGATGCTGAGCTTGTTTCTTAGAACCAGATCGTACCACAATCGCCCCTTAAAAAGTAGCAGCCTCCCTTTCCATTTGAGTACTGCTCTTATCTTGTTCAAGGCGGTCATTCTTATCAACCTAGTTCTCCATTTCTGTCTTCTCTCATTCAAGACCATCAGCAGTAGATTGTTCTTGCTCACCCTGAGCATCAATTGATATATTTTCATTGGGACCCATGTGGTCCGTCTGGGTTTCACACCCCAGATTCTTCATGTCTATCATTGTGGTGATCATCACCACCACCCTGTTCATATTGTTCCGAAGGTGTGCTCTCATGCCCTCCTGGGCCATTAGCTTTGTTTTCCTCACCAGAAATCCTTTATCCTTCAGCGGGTGCATCTGGTATTGGACCAGGCTGGTAATCGGCTTTGTCACCACCCAATTGCGTCTGCTTCTTACGCCTGTGCGTCCTTTGTTTCTTTGAAAAAATTTTTAAGTGCTAGAGAAATGGTGGATTCAGAATCAGACGAGTTAACCAGTTGCTTCCTCTTAGTGCCACCTCGTTTCTTTTGCCCACCACGTGGGCACTAATCCAAGTCTAAGTGCTGAGACGAGGAATCCGTGGGAGCATCTGTGCTCCCAGCCTCCACGGTTTGTCTAGGCATTGTATTCTTTGCTAGCTTCTTCCTTATCGTATCGGCCTCCGCTGTTGCGCCCTTTTTCTTTACAATTTGAGTTTCTTGACCAACTGTCTGGGCTATTTGTGACTCAACTCCTTCAATATTGCTCTCGGAGTCCTCCGTTTGCTTGCTGGTCTCCCTAGTTGGTTTAACATCCAAGTTTTTCTTGATATATGTCTGCACCGATTTGCTTGTCAACACCTTCTATGGGTGCAGTTTGACCAACTCTCCAAGATTTTCCTTCACAACATTCTGCACCAAAACACTGATCTGAATATCAAATCCCTGTGATTGACATTTACGAGTACTCACCATATTCAGTAGCACTTGAAACAAAACTTGAGCCTAGTTGACTTTCAACCAAGCAGTAATCGCTACCATGAAATCAAATTTCTCAATTGTGACCATGTCGAAAGACCCAGCTTTTGAAAAAAATGCTTTAGCCACAATGTCATGCAATAGACGGAATTCCATCTTCATCTGTTTCTTCTTACTTGGGGCATGGAACAGTGCATCAATATCTGAGAATTTAGCCCGCATTTCATCCATTGTTTCCTTCTGGGTACCCAAGAATCCAACCATTCTCGGTTGGCAACCCAAAAGTGTAACGCCCCAAAATCCATAGAACCATATATATGAATCTTATTTATTTCAAGGGTCAAAATGCCAATTTAAATGTTAGCATAAGATATTTTATGAAAGATGATTTTATTGATTTCAGAAATGAGGTACGATTCAGCAAGTTCCAGCAGATGGAACTCCAAGCGCAATGCACGAGCAGATTTTAGAAATCTGATGAAAATAATTTTAAGGAGAACAAAATGGTTTCTTTTAAAAAGTATTTGGAAGATTTGCAAACTAAAATGTTGAGAGGGAAATTTTACTAAAATTCATAACTTTAGTTAAGGTGTGTCATGCTTGATGATTACACCTCATCTGCCACTAATCCCTCCCATATAAATACTTGCTTTGAAGGAAAAGTTCATTTTCACTTACAAAAAGAAAACTCTTTCGTGTTCTCTCATTTCCAAAGAAACTCGATGTGATTGCTTGAGGAGGAGGAACTCTGCAGGAATCAACTGTCGTTGTAAAGATCAGTTCAAAGGCAAAAAAAGCTGATACTTTGCTACACCCTTTGAAGCATATATTGATTTTTCCTTATTTTATGGATCTGCTTGCCTGTATGTTTAAAGTTATGCTTAAGTTTATTTTAAGAAGATTTATGAATGATCAAGAAAAGAAAGATTCGGTTCAAAGTTATGTTTTCTGCTTCCAAAGTTTTCCAGAATGTTTTAAGAAAGATTGAGGATGTTTAAAAGTACTGAGGAGTTCAGATTTGAGTCACGTATGTTCATAAATGTTCTCATTTCTGGTGAATGGTAACATGTGAACTTGACTCTATGTAATCGGAGATGCTAGTCGAATCAGAGACTAAGTCTATTTTGATAGGCAGAACTGGTATCGTAGATGTCGTTCGTGATGTTGCAGCACCAAGTTCTTATTCAGACTTTGTTTCCTATGTTAGCGATTAAATTTCGTATCTAAATCAAAAGTTTTAATTTCATATTCATGTCTTCGCTACACATCTGATTTTGGTCAGATTTCACATTATTAATCACTTCACTGCTGAGTCGATTGTGATTATTTATTGACATCTGAGTTGACCAACCTAGTTGCGTTGATATCTAGGTTGACCAACGACATCTGTTTCTTTTCCAAAACACTATTTCTGTGGTGACATCTGTTTTCCGCTAGCACTACAATTTCATAGTCAAATCTGTTTCATTGTTAGCGATGTATTTCCATAGTCAGATCTGTTTTCTATGCTAACGAGCGTTACGCTTCTAATGAGGAATCTGTTTTCACAATAGAAATATGTTTTGCTTTCCAGTACAGTTTCCTTTAGAGAAATAAGTTCTCATTTCAGCGATCATTTTTCAGTAGTCAAATCTGATACTCAGTAAGTTTTAAAATGGGAAGCGAGATTTAAGAGAAGTGAACCCCGGTGATTTCCAGAGGAGATTTCAAAGAATATTTCATAAGATAAGAGTTTAAAGGAATGAAAGTTTATTTTTAAGGATTTATGGCATAGATAACAGACGGTCATAACGGAAGGGTGAGCAGCTGTCCAGATGTCAGTTGCCCTTTCATAAAGGAAGGGTGAGCAATTGTCCAGATGTCGATTGCCCCTTCACAATGAGCTATATGCTAGAACTGATATCAGAAGTCATTTGATCAAGTGCACAACGGACCTAAGGAGACCTTCTATGTAACGCCCCAAAATCCCTAGGACCATATTTATGCATTTCATAAATCATATGGGCCATTTTGGCAATTTTAAATATTATGTATCTGCTGAATTGTTGATATCAGCAGGTAAGATGCGATGCGGCTGGTTCCAGTAGGTGACTCCAAGTAGCGATGCACGAGCTGGTTCTAAATCTATTAAAAGATGTTTTAAGGAGGTCAAATGATTTCTTTAAGAGAAGGTTTGGTGTTTTACAAATTAAAATGATATGAAGGGAACTTTACTAAATTTTGAAAGTATGTCATGCTTGATTTCACAAGTAGCATGCCACTAATCCCTTTCATATAAAAACCTGTTTTCAAAGTAAGATTTTCATCATTTG
>KV019704.1:215080-225269 GCA_001598015.1 Dorcoceras hygrometricum | reverse complement strand
TTCCTCGGCCAGACATCTTAATCTATAGCCCATAATCCACCACATATGAACATCAGAACATGTAAGAATCAAAAGATACATGCTCTAAAACATAAAAGAAAACTCACTGCCCGAAGAGACGGTCGATGAAATCTGTTCCAGCGAGGAGTGCGTGTGTTTATCTCTGGACCATGCTCTGATACCATGTTGTGACGCCCATCCCCATGGAAGTCACGGAATCGAAGAAAACGAAATAAAAGAGAAAATAGAGGGCTGAAATAATGAATGGAACAAGCTGTATTGCCTTGCTCAAATAAAAAAATCGAAATAATAACCGTTGGCGCCAAGAAAATAAAATCAGATTTCATTACGATTTCGAAGTACAAAATGCGAAGTCGCGATATTACAACTACTGAAATCTATTTGAATTCATCTTTGTTGTAACAGATCTCAATACAGATTTGACTAAGATCAAAGACAACAAAAACAGCAACCACAAAATAAACGTCGTGGAAATGCAGGCCTTCGATAAACACTCACACGCTGCTACTGGTTCATACTCCACCACCCATCTGCTCCGGCGCGGACTCACCTGCACCAAGATAGCTAGTGAGCCTAGGGGCTCAGTAAGCAAAACTGGGAGTAACAAAACCATATGTGCAGGCACAATACATAAGACATCATAGTTTAAAGAAAGGCATTAAAACATAAGTCTCATCGTATACATTACTGTGGGAAATACTCAAATCCCACCATCAATATTTTCGTCAGACTTATGGCTCAGAAGCTCTCCCAATAGGTCCCGTTGCACTCGATTTACAGACTACTGATATCAGTTACTATATGGTGAAATCTCACCTAATATGAAGGGGCAACTGACCCGCTCGTCTGCTGCTCACCCTTCCAATATGTGTCAGGCCTCGTGCTCTAATCAGAAATAAAACATACAAACACATGCGGAAGCTACTAAAAAGCGGGTAAAATTTTCGCTTTTGGCCTGACGGTTTAAAACAATATAATTTAAAATAGTGCGATACTCAAAATAGATATCACAGTTTAAAAAAACCACTAAACAACACAAACAATATAGCATACGGAAATAAGTATCAGACATCAACCACTGGATACAACGACAAAGCGCAGGGCATCCCCCTGGCTAAGAATACTGATACATATAAATATGTTATACGCCACTGGGATACTCTAACCACCTCCTGGGGCACAACCAGCTGGGCTAAAACCACGACCAGCTGTAAAACCTAGGTTTCCTGAAAACAACACAACAAGGAAAACAACCAAGCCCCAGAGGGACATGGGGTCAAACCCCAATACGGATAGCAACTATAAAACAGCAGTAAACAGCAAGAATAAAATGCAGATGCTATGCATGAGGAAGGAGACAACAGCTCAACGGAATCTGCAACAGAATATGAGGCCACGGTGAGTGTAGGACATGTGGGTGCTACCCACTCACCCCTACTCGCCCACCCTTACAAGATGCATCAACAACCCAACCTATTGTCAGGCCTCGTGCTCTAAACAGAGTAAAAACACCAAACCACATGCGGAAGCTATCAAAAAGCGGGTAAAATTTTCGCTTTTGGCCTGACGAGTTTAAAACAATATAATTTAAAATAGCACGATACTTAAAATAGAATCCCAGTTTACGAAAATCATCACAACAATAACAGTATAGCATAAAACAAATATCAGACTCAAACAGCCAAATACACAACGAAGCACAGGGCATCTTCCCCGGCTAACTGTACTGATACATATAAATATGCTATACGCCACTGGGATACTCTAACCACCTCCTGAGGCACCACCAGCTGGACTAAAACCACGACCAGCTGTAAAACCTGGGTTTCATGAAAACAACACAACAAGGAAAACAACCAAGCCCCAGAGGGACATGGGGTCAAACCCCAGTACGGAGAGCAACTATAAAACAACAGTAAACAGCAAGAATAAAATGCAGATGCTATGCATGAGGAAAGAAACAACATCTCAACGGGATCTGCAACAGAATATGTGGTCACGGTGAGTGTGGGACATGTGGGTGCTACCCACTCACCCCTACTCGCCCACCCTTACCAGATGCATCTTCAACCCAACCTATGAACTGTGGTAGCTAGCCACTCGGCGCATAGTGGAAATGAGAGTGCGGAATCACTGCTCGCCCTCGCATGGTAAGCAAACAGAACAACAACAACGAAGCAATGGCTGCAAAAGCTGAACGGAGATGCAAATGCGTGTATGCAACATGCTGGAATAACAAGCATATAAACATATGCGAGACAATAATAGCATCAGCACGTATACACCATATAACTAACAGCCAGATCTCACAAACAGCAACCTCAACAGGCAACAATTCACCGCAGCCAGCATATAGCCATCTCACATATTATTGAAGCCATAACCTCGCTGTAATTACAAGCTCAATCCGTACCTTAATTCCTAGCACAATTACCACAAAGGGATCCCGAGAAATATGGTTAAAACCTGCTAAACAACGAAGCATAATTCTCAGGGATGCTATCAGAAGCTCACGGCTGGGAGCCGCTCTCAACCAGCAACAATTCAATCCATACAACTAAACAAGAAGCTAAAACAAATGCTAATACTAAGATCTCATCGACAATTCGAAGTTCTACCTCAACGATGCAACACAAGGCCGAAGACAGCAACTTCGCGATCTCGCTCTAGCCAACAACAGCCTCCAAGAATGGTATAGAAAGGAAGAGCTTCCCAAGAGGAGTCCAACGCTACCTCGCACGTACCAAGCAACAGTCGGAAACGACGGGAATTCACCGGAAAAGCTCACGGTGAACAGTACTAGGGTTCGACCAAGTCTTCCTTAAATAAATCTCTCGACTGTTGAAATCTGGTTAAAATGTCCACCGACAAAGCCAGCAGTTGCTCTACAAAATCCTCAAAAGCTGGACAACCCAACGACTGGTTCTCACATCTAAAAACTGGATGGTAAGACACTCAAAAGCTGATACCAGACGTTGCATCAAAACGCTGCGTTCCAACTTCATAAAAAGGCGTCGCACAGACCCAACAGCTGGTCGCTAACCCATCGACTGGATTCCTTAGCGCTAACTAAAACGACGACGCATAGCCTACGTCATCCAGTCGCTAGTTCTCGCGCAAAACAACCAGACGCAAGCTACAGAAAATCAGACGCAAGCTACAGGAAACCAGACGCAACAACTCCTCGCAGCTGGTACCAGGCGCAACAACCAAAACGGCGTCACTCCAACTAATCAAAACGCTATCGTTTTGCCCTCAACAAACAAAACAAAGCAACGGCTGGTTACAAACACGCTACCAGCTTTCACTTAACACAACGCATCCAGATTTCACTAAAACGACGGCGTTTAAAAATCTCGCGCTACTAAAACATGCTACGACTCGATTTCACCAAATCGACCAGCTTTTACCACGAAACCAGCTCCCACAACAAAACAAGATTTCACCACAAAATACCAGAGATACGAAAACTTCCAGAGATGCTCTAAATGAGATTTTCGATCCGAAAATGCAAACCAAACTTACTAACAGAGATCTAAACCACCAGAAATCTCTAAAAACCGATACATTCCAACAAATGATCTCTTATACAAATTCAGGTCTCACATTTCTCCCCCACTAAAAAGGATTTCATCGTCGAAATCACAACAACAACTCTGGAAAAACAACTCAATAACAGCGAGCCAAAACAAAAATCGCCCAACACATGGCCAAGAGTTCAAGATAACTGAGCAAACAATTAACAACTAGGGAAGAAATACAATCAAAAGCTACAAACTACTGGAAATTTAGCTCAACAGCTACTCAAACAAATGCGGCCACTCGCGCTGCATCTTTTCTTCCAGCTCCCAAGTATCCTCTTCCCTTCCATGTTTGCTCCACTGTACCATTACCAACGGAATGGTCTTATTTCTCAGCTGTTTCTCTTTTCTGCCAAGGATCTGCAAAGGATATTCTTGATAACTCAACGACTGATCTAGCTCCACCTCGTCAGTTCCAAGCACATGAGACGGATTTGGATCATATTTCCTCAACATGGAAACATGGAAGATTTCATGAAGAGAAGACAACTCTGGCAGCAACAACAGCCGATACGCTAAAGGGCCAATCCTCTCAACAATCTCATACGGTCCGACGTAACGAGGGGCTAACTTTCCCTTGCTTCCAAAGCGCATCACACTGCGAAACGGAGAAACTTTGAGAAATACACAATCACCAACCTGAAACTCAAGAGGTCGATGCCTCTTATTCGCATAACTGGCTTGGCGATCCTGGGCAGCCTTCATCCGCTGTCTAATAAGATCCACATGATCTTTCATTTGCTGCACAAAGTCAGGGGCAGATAGCTGCTTCTCCCCCACTTCTTCCCAACACACTGGCGATCTGCACTTTCTGCCATACAAAGCCTCAAAAGGCGCCATACCAATCGTCACTTTGTAGCTGTTATTATATGAAAACTCAACTAAAGACAACGCGTCTTGCCTGCTACCTCCAAAATCCAACACAACAGCTCGCAACATATCCTCCAACGTCTGGATAGTTCGCTCAGATTGGCCATATATCTGGGGGTGATACGCGGTGTTCATAGCCAATCTGGTACCAAAAGCTGTTTGCAAACTCTTCCAAAACTTGGAAGTAAACCTCGGATCTTGGTCGGAAACAATCGAAACAGGCACACCGTGCAGTCTAACAACAAAATAAACATACAGCTTCGCCATCTTCTTCAACGAGAAGGTTATCCCATAGGGAATAAAATGTGCAGACTTCGACAGTCGGTCTATAACCACCCAAATAGCATCGCATCCTCTGTTGGAACGAGGCAGATGCGTCACGAAATCCATAGCAATGTGCTCCCAATTCCATTGGGGCACTTTCAAACTCTGCAACACACCACCAGGTCTCATCCTTTCGGCCTTAATCATCTGACAATTCAAACAACGAGCGATAAAACCAGCAACGTCACTCTTTAGGCCAGCCCACCAAAAGTGCGGCTTCAAATCATGGTACATCTTCCGTGCACCAGGATGAACACTATGTCTACTGCAGTGCACTTCCCGAAGGATCTCCTCCTTCAAATCAATCAAATTGGGCACAACCAACCTGCCCCAGAAATGCAAACAACCATCGGAAGAGACAGAATAATCTTCAAGTTCGCCAGCCCTGACATTCAACTTCAACTCGTGGATAGACGGATCAGTTCTCTGAGCTGCTCGAATGGTAGATACAATCTGTGGCTCCACTTAGAAAGAAGAAACCACCACACAATCCTCAACCGGGTAAAATCTCCAACCCGTAGTGTTAAGATGCTCCTGATCCTTAGAGATGTACAACGACGCAAGCATCTCACTAGCCTTCCTGCTCAAAGCATCGGCCACTACGTTTGACTTCCCAGGCTGGTACTTAATCTCGCAGTCAAAGTCCTTTTGCAGCTCCATCCACCGATGTTGTCTCATGTTCAAATCGGGATGCAAAAACAAATACTGCAAACTTTTGTGGTCGGAGTACACCACAAACTGCTCGCCATACAGGTAGTGACGCCAGATCTTCAACGCAAAGACCATCGCCTCTAACTCCAAATCATGGACTGGGTAACGAGTCTCGTGCGGTTTCAACTGCCGCGAGGCATACGCAATGACTCGACCATTCTGCATCAACACACAACCCAATCCATTGAGCGAAGCATCAGAACAAACAACGAAACCACCTGAACCGGACGGCAGAGCCAACACAGGCGCAGTAGTCAATTTTTCCTTGAGCAGTTGAAAAGCATTCTCGCACTGCTCAGTCCACACAAAACGCTTGTCCTTCTAAGTTAATTGAGTCATCGGCTTTGCTATACTTGAGAATCCCTCAATGAAGCGGCGATAATAGCCAGCCATACCCAAGAAATTACGAATATCGGAAACATTCCTGGGACGCTTCCAGTTCAGAACGACATCAACCTTGCTAGGATCCACCGAAATCCCCTCGGCTGAAATCACATGTCCCAAGAATACGACGCGATCCAACCAGAAATCGCACTTGGAAAACTTTGCATACAACTGCCGGTCTCTCAGCGTCTGAAGGACAATACGCAAATGCTCCTTGTGCTCCAAAGGAGTCTTCGAATAGACTAAGATGTCGTCGATGAACACGATCACAAACTGATCAATAAACTCGTGGAAAACTCGGTTCATCAAATCCATAAAGACTGCAGGGGCATTAGTCAATCCAAACGGCATCACCAAAAACTCATAATGCCCGTACCTGGCATGAAAAGCAGTCTTAGCGACATCTTGTTCTCTCACTCTCAGCTGATGGTACCCTGAACGAAGATCAATCTTTGAATATACCACAGAACCTTGCAACTGATCAAACAGATCATCGATTCTCGGCAACGGGTACTTGTTCTTCACAGTGGCTTTGTTCAACTGGCGGAAATCAATGCACATCTGCATTGAGCCATCCTTCTTCTTCACAAACAATATGGGCGCTCCCCATGGCGACATACTAGGTCAGATAAAACCTTTCTCCAGTAAATCGTCCAACTGCACCTTGAGTTCTCTCAACTCCGGGCGCCAGACGATAAGGAGCACGAGAAATCGGAGCTGTACCAGGCACCAGATCTATGCTGAATTCAATCTCCCGCCTCAGAGGGAAACCAGGAATCTCCTCCGGAAACACATCCGAGAAATGTCGCACCACGGGAATGTCACTTAGCTGAACGCGGGAAGAAGAAGACGCATCCAAAGCGTAGATCATAAAGCCAGCATTCCCCAAAGACAACAAGCTGAACATTTCCATCGCTGAAACCAACGGGATCTTCGATCTAGAATCCTGGCCGTAGAAGTCCCACTTCTCACCAGATAAAGGCCTAAAGCGCACAATCCCATGGATGCAGTCCACGGAAGCCCTATAGTTGGACAGCACATCCATCCCAACTATGCAATCGAAATTCCAAAGCATCAAACGGATCAAGTTCGCTAACAGGACATGCTCACCAAACCGCAACACACCATCCAACAAAACCTCCTGGGAGAACAAGCTCACACCGCCAGGGGTAGACACGGAAACAGCATCGCGCAACGAAATGGTACACAGACCATGCTTAACAACAAACGAATCAGAAATAAACGAATGCGATGCACCAGTGTCAAACAAAACACGTGCAGGAAATTCAAAGACAAGGCAAGTACCTGTGATCACCCGACTCGGTGTCTCCTCGGCCTGCTCCCTAGTGATGGCGTTAACCTGAGCATTCCGGGGTCCCGAGAAGAAAGGCTGAGACGATTGTCCGAACCGCGACGGACCAGGCTGCTTGAAAGGCCTAAACTGAGTCTCACCCAATCAGGGCTGCGGAAACTGAGGGGAACGACCCCTGGACTGACCTCCTCGACCCTGAGGCTGGGCCGCGGTCTGCTGTGATCCAGCTGACGGACACACTTTTGCAAAATGCCCGTTCTGACCACAAAGGTTGCAGGAACCCTGCACACCTACACACTGAGTGGAAGGATGCTTTCCACCGCAAAAGCCGCAAAACTCAGTCCGAGATCCACTGCTACTCGAACTACCTGAACCAGAAGAGCCAGAACCCGACTTCTTCTTGAACTGCTGACCTCGGGGTCGAAACCTCTGACGGCCAGACTGCTGAGCCACCTGCTGCTGATGCTGCTGCTGGGGCTGATGGGCTGACTGGGAAGACTGTGCTCCCTGAATAGCAGGACGACTAACCTGCACCACCTGCTGCCTACGAGCACGACGACTCTGCGAACCTTCCTCAATATCAATAGCAGTGTCAACTGCTTCATCATAGCTCTTGGGTTTGCTGGTCAACACCATCTGATACAACTCTTCGTTCAAGCCCTCAAGAAATCGAGTCCGCTTGGCCCTCTCCCGGCCAGAAACATGGGAACGTACACCAACAGAGAAGAAAACTTCCTAGCATACTCCCGAACAGTCATGGAATCCTGCTCCAGATGTTCGAACTCCCGCTCCCGGGCGTTCACATAAGACTCGAGTACATACTAATGTCGGAAGGTCTCGCAAAAACTGTCCTAAGAGATCCCAACACCGGTCTCTAACAAGGTACTCGAAGTGCCTCGCCACCAGAGCTCCGCCGCCTTCCTAAGCAAGAGGGTCGCTAAACTCAGCCGAAGATCATCATCATACTGCACCCGATCGAAAAGACCGATGATATTCCGGAGCCACGAGTCTGCATCCTCACTGGACTCGTCACCATTAAAGACTGGAGGGTTCATCCGCTGAAACCGTGCTATAACAACATCCATCCTCTCCACCGGGGGAGGCAAGTCACCAACTTCCTCCTCTTCCTCATGCCTACTACGCGTACGACTAGGAGCGCTACGCTGATCCTCATTCTGCCCTGCTGATTCCTCAAACTGCCCCCTACCTCTACCACGACGTCTAGGCGGCATCTACGAAAACACTCAACAGGATCAAGCAAAACAGAACAGATACAGCATAGATAGCACAACAAGATGCAGCACACATAATCACATAGCCAAGCACATGCAACACAAGACACTGTGCCTAGACTCAAGTGTGATCAAGGAAATTGAGCTTATCCCAGCTTAAGCTGTGATACCAAAAATGTCAGGCCTCGTGCTCTAAACAGATTAAAAACACCAAAACACATGCGGAAGCTATCAAAAAGCGGGTAAAATTTTCGCTTTTGGCCTGACGAGTTTAAAACAATATAATTTAAAATAGCACGAAACTTAAAATAGAATCCCAGTTTACGAAAATCATCACAACAATAACAGTATAGCATAAAACAAATATCAGACTCAAACAGTCAAATACACCAACGAAGCACAGGGCATATCCCCGGCTAACTGGACCGATACATATAAATATGTTATACGCCACTGGGATACTCTAACCACCTCCTGGGGGCACCACCAGCTGGACTAAAACCACGACCAGCTGTAAAACCTGGGTTTCTTGAAAACAACACAACAAGGAAAACAACCAAGCCCCAGAGGGACATCGGGTCAAACCCCGGTACGGAGAGCAACTATAAAACAGCAGTAAACAGCAAGAATAAAATGCAGATGCTATGCATGAGGAAAGAAACAACAGCTCAACGGGATCTGCAACAGAATATGTGGCCACGGTGAGTGTAGGACATGTGGGTGCTACCCACTCAACCCTACTCGCCCACCCTTACCAGATGCATCATCAACCCAACCTATGAACTGTGGTAGCTAGCCACTCGGTGCATAGGGGAAATGAGAGTGCGGAATCACCGCTCGCCCTCGCATCCTGGTAAGCAAACAGAACAACAACAACGAAGCAATGGCTGCAAAAGCTGAACGGAGATGCAAATGCGTGTATGCAACATGCTGGAATAACAAGCATATAAATATATGCGAGACAATAATAGCATCAGCACGTATACACCATATAACTAACATCCAGATCTCACAAACAGCAACCTCAACAGGCAACATATCACCGCAGCCAGCATATAGCCATCTCACATATTATTCAAGCCATAACCTCGCTGTAATTACAAGCTCAATCCGTACCTTAATTCCTAGCACAATTACCACAAAGGGATCCCGAGAAATATGGTTAAAACCTGCTAAACAACGAAGCATAATTCTCAGGGATGCTATCAGAAGCTCACGGCTGGGAGCCACGCTCAACCAGCAACAATTCAATCCATACAACTAAACAGGAAGCTAAAACAAAGGCTAATACTAAGATCTCATCGACAATTCGAAGTTCTACCTCAACGATGCAACAAACGGCCGAAGACAGCAACTTCGCGATCTCGCTCTAGCCAACAACAGCCTCCAAGAATGGTATAGAAAGGAAGAGCTTCTCAAGAGGAGTCCAATGCTACCTCGCACGTACCAAGCAACGGTCGGAAACGATGGGAATTCACCGGAAAAGCTCACGGTGAACAGTACTAGGGTTCGAGAAACAAAGGTCGACAATCGGGGAAATTTACTAAGTATGGGATCGGGTATCTCAATTCGAAGACCAAGTCTTTCTTAAATAAATCTCGCGACTGCTGAAATCTGGTTAAAATGTCCACCGACAAAACCAGCAGTTGCTCTAAATAAATCCTCAAAAGCTGGACAACCCAACGACTGGTTCTCAAATCTAAAAACTGGATGGTAAAACACTCAAAAGCTGATACCAGACGTTGCATCAAAAC
>KV019704.1:184157-202935 GCA_001598015.1 Dorcoceras hygrometricum | reverse complement strand
ATCCACACTGATGTGTGTGGCCCTCTTAGCATTGGTACTAAGTACGGTCACACATACTTCATCACCTTTACCGATGATCACTCTAGGTATGGGTACTTGTACTTAATGAAGCACAAGTCTGAATCCTTTGAAAGGTTCAAAGAATTCAAGGCTGAAGTGTAAAATCAGTTAGGGAAAAGTATTAAAGCACTTCGATCCGATCGAGGTGGAGAATACTTGAGTGCTGAATTTCAAGACTATCTTAAAGAGAATGTGACTCTCTCACAGTGGACCCCTCCGGCCACACCACAACTCAATGGTGTAGCGGAGCGTCGTAATCGAACCTTGATGGACATGGTTCGATCTATGTTGAGCTTCACTGAACTTCCTACCTCGTTTTGGGGCTATGCGCTCGAAACGGAGGTAATGTTGTTGAACAATGTCCACACAAAGGCAGTGGATAAGACTCCATATGAGATATGGATGGGCAAACCGCCCAAATACTCATACATGAGGATTTGGGGATGTCCTACTTACGTGAAGCAGACAGTGGGAGATAAGCTGGATACTAGATCCATCTTATGCTACTTCATTGGGTATCCAAAAAATTCCATTGGATACTACTTCTACTATCCCAACGAGACAAAAGTGTTTGTGTCTAGGAATGCCACCTTTATGAAAAAGGAGTTTCTGCTTGATAGAAAAGGAAAGATAGTAGAACTCGAAGAGGTTCGAGTACAATCTGAAGTACCAAGTGAACCTCCATCACCTCAAGAGCCGGTACCAGAAATGGTCGCACCTAGGAGATCTGAAAGGGTTCCTAGGGCTCCTGATAGATATGGTTTCCTCCTTGAAGATGATCAAAGTGATAAAACTATTGGATGTGATCTAAGAACTTTCAAGGAGGCAATCTCCGATGCTTATTCTAATTTGTGGCTTGAAGCAATGCAGTCTGAGATTGACTCAATGCATGCGAACCAAGTTTGGACTCTTGTTGATCCTCCCGAAGGAATTGTTCCTATTGGGTGAAAATGGATATACCATGCGAACCAAGTTTGGACTCTTGTTGATCCTCCCGAAGGAATTGTTCCTATTGGGTGAAAATGGATATACTAGAGAAAACTCGGGCCTGATGGTAAGGTACTGACCTACAAGGCACGACTGGTCGCGAAAGTTTACACTCAAAGGCAAGGTGTTGACTATGATGAAACCTTTTCACTAGTCGCAATGTTCAAGTCCATTAGAAATTTACTGGCCATAGCCGCATGGTATGACTATGAGATATGGCAAATGGATGTGAAAACTGCGTTCCATAATGGAAACATTACAGAAGAAATCTATATGACGCAGCCTGAGGGTTTCACATCTGTAGGAAATGAGCATAAAGTATGCAAACTTCAGAGATCGATATACGGTCTCAAACAAGCATCGAGGAGTTGGAACCTGAGATTCGATGAAACGATTAAGGAATTTGGTTTCATCAAGAATCTCGAGGAGCCATGTGTGTATAAGAAGGTAGTTAAAAGCGTTGTGACGTTCCTTGTACTTTATGTTGATGACATTCTACTCATTGGGAATGATGTAGGAATGCTGCAGTCAACTAAAGTCTGGTTGTCTAGTAGATTCTCGATGAAGGACATGGGTGAAGCATCCTATATTCTTGGAATACAGATCTATCGGGATAGATCTAAAAGGATGCTCGGACTCACCCAAGCTACCTACATCGATACCATACTTAAGCGGTTCTCTATGGAAGAGTCCAAGAGAGGACACCTACCTATGTGCCATGGGGTCACTCTATCTAAGTCTATGTGTCAAAAGACTGATGAGGAGATAGAGAGTATGACACGTGTGCCATATGCCTCGGCATAGGTAGTATTATGTATGGCATGATCTCAACTAGACCGGATGTCGCATACTCTCTGAGTGTCACGAGCCACTACCAGGCCAACCCCGGCCAAATGCATTGGAAGGCTATGAAAGATATTCTTAAGTACTTACGAAGGACTAAGAATATGTTCATGGTCTATGGGGGTGGTGAACTGAAATTGGAAGGCTACACTGATTCTAGCTTCCAATGTGATGTGGATGATTCGAAGTTTACCTCTGGATTTGTATTCATGCTCAATGGTGGTGCTATCTCCTGGAAGAGTTCCAAGCAAGACACCATTGCAGATTCAACCACTGAGGCTGAGTACATCGCAGCATCAGCTGCTGCAAAAGAGGCGGTTTGGATAAGGAATTTCGTCCAAGAGTTGGGCGTAATCCCTGATGGAGTTGGTCCAGTCCCGGTGTATTGCGACAACACGGGTGCCATTGTGCAAGCAAAGGAGCCTAGGTCTCACCAAAGATCCAAACATATACTGAGGAAATACCACATAATCCGGGATATTATGGCTAGAGGTGACATAGCAGTCGAGAGAGTCGCCTCTGCAGATAACATTGCTGATCCACTTACGAAGCCCTTGCCAGGACCGTTGTTTGAAAAACATCGCGAAACAATGGGAATGCGTCTGATGAGTAGTTGGCTTTAGGACAAGTGGGAGATTGTTAGAGTAGATGCCCAACTAGCCAACTTTTGGCGTGTGGGTTTTATTGACTCTTTGTATAACAATCTTTATTTATGAAATACGCATTTATTTTATGGCATTCTTTATTTTCATTATGTTATAATGTAACAATTGTGTTGGATAAAGACCTACAATGCACCATAGTGTATGTTAGATGTGATAGTGGATATGATGGCTATCATGAAACACATCTAATAGTCACTGTGTATTCTGAACTCGTTCCTAGTCGATTGGGCAGTCAAAATGAGGATAAGGCCACCCGAGCTTGAGACTAGCATCTGCGATGCGAAGTACCATGTTTCATTAGTAGGGAACATTGTGATTTTCTGAGCATACAGATGGATAGTGACCTGGTGATCTATCGAACTACCCTCGTCCGGACTTTCCAAGTGGTTACCATTTGTCGTGTGGATAAGTTCGAGGTCTTGGTTGTACTGATTAGTCCTCACTACTCGAGACGTCATTGAGACTCTACATGATAGGCGCCTCACTTTGACCCGTTTACCGACTCACTTGGGGTCATTAGGTGGCGGGACTAGGTGAGGTCCCGATGCATGTAGGAGTCGATGCTTCGTTGTCGAGGATTAACCGCTCGCTTTTATGCGTGGATATCCTATGCTATCTGAGGAGATAATAGTGTAATAAATCTCTGGCCAGAGTACTGGATATGTTTTGGGTAAATGGGTTTGCCCAATAACACTCGCGATGTCACTATTTGATCTCCAAGATGTATGCATAGTTATTGGATCTCTAGAGACTCTCGATTTACCAATGATCGTTGATCTGATCGGGATATATGTGTTGAAAGGACCGTACTGTACGCTAACCACGACCAACTGGTTCTTGCAGGCACTATCAGTGATACCTATGGGATCATGGGGCGATGTTGCTAGGTGCTTTACCATTATCCGATGGGTCAGTCCGAAATTGTGATTTCGGAGTCACAATGGTTGTGGGCCCACGGCTAGCTGTATCCCTGAACCATTGAGGGCCACACAAGTACTGGATTCACGATTTCCGCACGGAAACTGAGCTCAATGTGTTGAGCATAGGAGGAGGAATTTAGGGAGTGCGACTTCCTAAAAGTCAACAGGGGTCAAATTGCGATCTCCTATAGTTGAGGGGCTAAACTGCAATTTTGGACTAGGTGGTCTGAAAAATTGTTTTCGCATCATAATACTCAGTTTTGGAAACTGTGTAGATCGATCCGATCAGATCTTCGATCGGAGTTATGATGAAGTCACGATGATAGGGATGAACCGAATGTTCATACTTTGGACTGGGCCCGCCCCAGGTCCAATGGGCCGGTTCAAGCCCATGTATCACCTTTATTTACTAGACTTGGTCTAGGGCTACATCATAACATCATAACACACCAACCCTAGCCTCCAATAGCCGCCGCCCCTGCTCCCAACTCTCCTCTCGACCGCGCCTCCACCCACGCGTCGCCGCCAGCCGCCGCACGCGCCGCCGCTTGCCGTGATAGGACTTGATCCGATCGTCTTGACGAGGAGATTCCGTTCGTGTCAAATTCGTCAGATCTTCTAGTGCAGACTAACGAAGGAATCCTTATTCCGGTCGTGGACCTGATTAAGGAGAATCTACCGCCGCCTACATTGAAGTGCCGGATTCCCTGTGAATCTGGTCGGAGCCAGGCGCCTAGACGCCAGCAAGGTAACATTCATTAAAAATCCTATGTATGTTTTATTGAATAGATTTAATGTATTGAACGATTCCCGGTGCAAAAAATTTAAACTTCCGCTGTGCCCCGGGAAACGGGATCCGGATCCAACACTGCGCCAACACGCATCCTCACTGGACTCATCACCATTAAAGTCTGGAGGGTTCATCCGCTGAAACCGTGCTATAACAACATCCATCCGCTCCACCGGGGGAGGCAAGTCACCAACTTCCTCCTCCTCCTCATGTCTACTACGAGAACGGCTAGGAGCGCTACGCCGATCCTCATACTGTCCTGCCGATTCCTCAAACTGCCCCCTACCTCTACCACGACGTCTAGGCGGCATCTACGAAAACACTCAACAGGATCAAGCAAAACAGAACAGATACAGCATAGATAGCACAAATATGCAGCACGTAATCACATAAGTCAAGCACATGCAACACACAACACTGTGCCTAGACTCAAGTGTGATAAAAGAAATTGAGCTTATCCCAGCTTAAGCTCTGATACCAAAAATATCAGGCCTCGTGCTCTAATCAGAAATAAAACATACAAACACATGCGGAAGCTACTAAAAAGCGGGTAAATTTTTCGCTTTTGGCCTGACGGTTTAAAACAATATAATTTAAAATAGTGCGATACTCAAAATAGATATCCCAGTTTATAAAAACCACTAAACAACACAAACAATATAGCATACGAAAATAAGTATCAGACTTCAACCACTGGATACAACGACAAAGCGCAGGGCATCCCCCTGGCTAAGAATACAAATACATATAAATATGCTATACGCCACTGGGATACTCTAACCACCTCCTGGGGCACCACCAGCTGGGCTAAAACCACGACCAGCTGTAAAACCTGGGTTTCCTGAAAACAACACAACAAGGAAAACAACCAAGCCCCAGAGGGACATGGGGTCAAACCCCAGTACGGAGAGCAACTATAAAACAGCAAGAATAAAATGCATATGCTATGCATGAGGAAGGAGACAACAGCTCAACGGAATCTGCAACAGAATATGTGGCCACGGTGAGTGTAGGACATGTGGGTGCTACCCACTCACCTTTACTCGCCCACCCTTACCAGATGCATCAACAACCCAACCTATGAACTTTGGTAGCTAGCCACTCGGTGTATAGGGAAATGAGAGTGCGTAATCACCGCTCGCTCTCGCATCCTGGTAAGTAAACAGAACAATAACAACTACACAGATAGGTTCACCGAAATATCCCAGCAGCCACGCATAATATCACATGCCAATTCCAAGCTACATCAAGCTCAGATCCGTACCTTAATTCTTCTGAGCTATAATTAGCACACGCTTGTTACCACAAGGAATCCCGAAGACTCTGGTAAAATCCTGATAAACACACGGCATACACAACATAAATCTAACGGGATGCTAAACAAGCTCACGGCTGGGAGTCACACTCAACCAGCTGTCCAATATACCTCAACAGTTAAACGAGAAGCTTAAAACTATGGCTAGGAACAAGGTCTCACCAAAAACCAGAACATAGTTCTACCCGGTCGACGCAACACTCGAACGGCAGCAACTTCGCGTTCCTCGACTAGCCAATTATAGCCTCAAAAAATGGTATAGAAAGGAAAAGCTTCTCGAGAGGAGTCCAAAGCTACCTCAAACTCCCAAAAACAACAGTCAGAAACGACGGGAATCATCGGATAAAATCAACGGTGAAATTTACTAGGGTTCGAGAAACAGAGGTCTACAATTTGGAGAATTTTACTAAGTATGGAATCTGATATCTCAAATCGAAGACCAAGTCTTCCTTAAATAAACGCGTAAAAGCTGGTTAAAATCATCCACCGACAAAACCAGTCGACGCTCGCTACAAAATACAACCAGTAGATCCAAAGAAACCAACTGCTGAATTCTCAAACAACGCTAAACAAAACGGTGTCGCAGCGACTTAACAAAACGACGTCGCACCGCTTACGTCATCAAATCTGCCACCAGCTGGTCGCCTAAAACCATCGACTGGTTCTCAAATCAATCTGGATTGTATAACACTCAAAAGCTGATACCAGACGTTGCATCAAAACGCTGCGTTCCAACTTAATAAAACGGCGTCGCATAGCTGACGTCATCAAATCCGGTCGATAACCCTCGCGCAATACCAGCCGCAAGCTACAAGAAACCAGACGCAAGCTACAGTAGAGTTGACCATCGTTGACATCTGCTCTCAGCTGGACAACCACTTGACACGCACGCGAACAAATCCCACCAGTTGGTACCAGACGCAACACTCAAAACGGCGTCGCACCAACTAATCAAAAAGCTACCGTTTTGCCCTCAACAAACGAGATAAAGCAGCAGCTGGATACAAACATGCTACCAGCTTTCACTTAACACAACGCATCCAGATTTCACTAAAACGACGGTGTTTAGGAATCTCGTGCTACCAAAACACGCTACGACTGGATTTCACCAAATCGACCAGCTTTCACCACGAAACCAGCTTTCACCCAAAAATCTCAAAATACGAAAACTTCCAGAAATGCTCTAAATGTGAAATCTGACCCGAAAATGCCAACCAAACTCTCAAACAGAAATCTAAACCACAAGAATACTCTAAAACCGATTAATTCCAACAAATTAATCTTAATTACATTTCAGGTCTCACAATATGGACCGGATGTTATCTTTTCCATAAATCTTAAAATCTGAACAAGTTCTTCCTTTAAACATTATCTGGGTAAAATCAGATCTTAACATCGGGGTTCTCTTTATTTTAAACTCATTTTTTCAATAAAACATTTTCTTAACTGAGCATACAGCTGAATAGAAAAACAGACGTTGGGAAGAAACAATTCTGACTTTGGTTGGTCAACTCAGATGTCAACGCAACTTAAACAAGGACTTTCAGACGTTGAACAAAACAACTGTTGAATACAACTAGTGCAACAGCTGACGACGAAATGGTGCAACAGCTGAAAACCAACAGCTGATGAAAACAACGCAACAGCTGACGATGAAAAAATGCAACATCTGAAAACCAACAGCTGATGAAAACAACGCAACAGCTGACGATGAAACAATGCAACATTTGAAAACCAACAGCTGATGAAAACAACGCAACAGCTGACGATGAAACAATGCAACATCTGAAAACCAACAGCTGATGAAAATAACGCAACACCTGACGATGAAACAATGCAACATCTGAAAACCAACAGCTGATGTGGAAACGACTGGCTTAAAGATGAAGTTCAGCCGTGGATATAGGAAACCAAAATCCGACTATATCTTAGTGTTGTAAACATCAGAACGACAGCTACACTACCAGCTGTTGCCTATCAAACCAGACTTTATACTGATTCGACTAACAACATCCGATTACATAGCGTCAAATTCAAACGTTACCAATCACCAGAAGAAGAATTTCGAAATTTTACGATGGACTGGAATCTGAAATGCTCAGTGGGTTAAAATCAACATCTACAACATCAACTTCATAAAACGCACTTTTAGTTTCAAACAAAAACCATCTGTGAACCCGAATATCAAACATACACTTCAATATCGGCAGAACATGAACAAAGGCTGATGTTAAACATAACTTAGGCAAGGAATCATGAAACGAAAGAGAACAATACATATGCTTTCATGGCGTATCAAGAATCGGATTTACTTGCCTCAATAAGAAGAAATCACGAAATGCAGCAGGTCTCACAGAGAATCTTCTCGAGCACTTCGATGAGCTTCCTATTTTTTTATGCAAAATGAGTATTTTCTTGCAATAAAAAGAACTTATAGTTCACAAGGACCATCGGTATGGGAGTCTGATTTGTAACAGGGAGAAACACTTGAGTAGGCATGGTGAACCATGCGTACATCTCAAAATTTTACTTAAAATTCCCCTGTCACTATTTTGATTTGTAAATGCACTACACAAATCTGAAAATTAACCATTCTCCCATCCCGGCCATTATATTTTTGAGAGATCTGAAAACTGCTCATCTTGCACTCGAGGAGACGTCCAACAGACCTCATGCACCGCGTTAAATCTAAAAATATAAGTTAGCTTCTTGAATAAATAAATAATGCTGAAATCTGAAATTAGAAATGGGTCCTCGAATTATAAGGATTAGAATTTGCGGTCCTATGGATTTTGGGGCGCTACAGAGATATTGCAGCTCAAGGATTTATTCTACCAGATCGCCCATTTTTTTTGAGCTTGTCGAAGTCACCAGTCAGAACTAGCCTTATGCACAGCGCTGGTCTAGCGCTAAGCTGGTTCTATATTTATGCCATCTGATTTAAGTTGTGTGTTGGTTTTTCCACTCCAAAATTTTTAAATGCACGAAACTTATGGGTTGATGTTTCGGCTGTGTGAGAGCCCACGTGAGTTGTGGCAGAGCTCATGAACAACCCCAGTTTTTCGGACCAACATGATGCTTGACACCAAATCCCGGAGTTGAACAGCTCTCTGCACAAATGTTGCAATACTATGTGGTTAACAAAAACTACGATCTGATAGACTTTCTTCATATACCAACTCAACTGGTTCACATGCAGAAAGAGAGTTAATGACTTCTGCATGCGTACCTTTTCTAAAAATTCACAAAATTGATCAGCACGCTACCCGTGCTGATAAGCTCTGAAAATGCATCTGGAAATCTCTGTAAACCGTGCTGACTGATGTACTACCAAGTCGGTACGTTGTTTCACTGTAGACTTCTGGAAACTCAAAACTGAAACACCTATTGTATCCTCATCTGGTCCTGAAAATAGATTAGAGGGTCCTGACAGTGTCCATATCAACTTGTGCTGCTTCCTAAGCCCCAGATAGGCTACCATTGCAATTCTGTGAGCCTCAGCTATAACCTCCATAATTAACATATGTACACGTGCAAAGGCATCACCAGGCAAAGTTTTTCCACCTTGCATTCAACAGTTTTCTAATGAATAGTTCCCTGAATTTCTTATGCGCCATCAATCTTCGTTTGAAGGCTTCTCGAAGACATTCTGTCTCAGCCCATCAAAATATTTTAGCCATATTGTCTTCTAATGAGGTCCTCCACGCCTTATCATTGATCCACGAAAATCCATTTAAGCGAGCCAATTTGGCAAATACAGAGTCTCTAACCTGTACGTAGAACTCAAGATCTGCAAAGATTAAATTCACCATATCTTTAACCGTATTTCCCTTTACTTTCTCAACCAAAGCCTTATTTCCTTTGTCAGTAGGGGCAATCTACGGAAGGATCTGTTGCGCCAGTGCACTTCTTTGATATGAATACCCTGGCTCCACCTGACCTCAGTTAGCGGTTCTCTTGACATGACCAAGGGAGGAAAGGCTCTTCTTGTTTGACAAGTCATTGTAAGATCCTCCAGAGATAAAGACTCGTCATCAGGTACTGCTAAAATCTTGGATTTCATTCGTGATATAGCAGTTTGTTACATAGGTGCGGACACCTTGATTTATTTTGGCATAGGCTTAGGGTTCTCAGAAGCAGAATCCTCCAACAGAATGACTTTGCGATTTGAAGGCCGTGTCATCTGAATAGGAGTTGTTTGACTCACAATATCTTTCCCAATAGTAATGCGTTTACGTTTGACTTCTGGCTGAACAAAGGCATCAGCTCTGGCGCACACTTCCTCCAACCTTTTTACTTTGATGACTCCTACCTTCTCAGTGTCACCATAAACTTCTTCTCCTTTACAGATTCCGCCCAATCTGATATTTCCTTAGCAAGATAGGTGCCAACAGATTTGGCAGTTAGAATCCTCAATAAGGGAAGGTAGTAGACTTTTCCAGTGGTAATTTATGGACTCCCTTCAACAACAGACCCAGCTACACACCAAAACCTTGAGCCTGCTTGGTTTATAGCACAACCATTGCCTTTAGAGTTCTGAAAATAATTTTGCTCCAATTGATTTTTATGCCTCGAATGATAGCCATCATCAGTCGGCATTGGGACACAACATCCAAATGTCCAGTTGTGGCAGTGAGTGTCTTGGCTATGGTATCGTGTAAGAAACGATATTCCAACTTCATGTCCTTTATCTTGCTAGAACTATTAATTGGCATTCTGGATTCAGAAAACTCCAACCCCATCTGTCCAACCAACTTGTCCGGAAATTTTGACAATACCACGAGCCCCTAAGTAGGAAACTTAAAGAAACCAGCAAACAGCTTCTCAGCAATATCCACTGATGAATCGTTGACTGTGCTGATCACAGTATTTCCCTCCAGTCTGGCGTTGGCAAAGAAAATCTGAATATCTTCCTCAAATATTGATGCTTTGCATCACAGAAAGTTTCTAAGTCCTGATGACTCTAGCGCTTGGAACATCTTCACCAGTCCCCTGTTGGGAAGGCGGAGAACAGATTCAAAATTGACTTGAATTGTGGTCCGGGTGAAGACAGGAGCCATTGCCATTAGTTTGCTAGAATGCGAGAGAGGTTTCTACAAGAAAGAGCTAGGAGCAACAAGGTAGTGATGGTAATAGAGTTAAGCAAATATAAATTATAGCAAGAATATGAAACGGCGAGAGAATATTGGTTGGTTTCTGGCATACATTGACAAGACACGTGTCATGCAGCTATTGATGGTTTTTATTTGAAAGATATTGTCAGGACCCATGCTAACCAGCAAAGATTACAGCACAATCAAGCACATAATTTCGGAAGCATAAAACAGGGCTCAAAAATTTTCGAATTATTTTGGGCCTGAACTCAAACAATCGTTCAAAATATCAATACTCAAAATACGAGTTAAATCGAAACTCATACACAACAGGTAACACAAATATAAAATCAACAACATATCCACAAATACATAGAAACACAGTGCATCCCCTGGTTCGATACATATACAATATCATAACTGGGGCTCAGGGAAAAGGGGATCGACCAGCTGGCACGCCACTCTATCCAGCTTGGTTACCTGAAGATCATGCAAATGGGCAACACAGACCCAAAACACAAAAGCATGAAAAGAAAATACGAGGTCAAGCCTCAGTACGAAGAGCCATCTATAAACAGCAAATCATGCAACATGCTATAAATCAAGTTATGAAATGCATGAGGCTGTCAAAGGAATCGGTAATCAAGACCAGTGTATCAACTAGCAAATCATCTCAAGAGAGCCTCTATACCACATGCGGTGTATCAACCGGGGGAAATCATCGGTCCGTGATCATCGAGGCCCGTCAGCCTATATCACAGCTCGGTGGTATTCTGCACCTCTCCGATGATAGCGTTGGACTTTCATGGCACGACACATCTATCTGCCGTCACAACGTGGCTCTATCTCAGGTCATCAATCAATCAATCAATCAGGCTCAATATGTATGCATGAATGCCAATCAATCAATGCATACAATAACCATACGTGAAAACAGAATATCAATAATCACACAAGGCAATATCTGCTCTCGTAAACACAGCCATCAATACCAACAGATTTCATAACACGAAATATAGCCATGATCATGCTCGAAGCTGTTAAGAGTTGCTCCAATTCGTACCTCACAGCTTCAATCTACCTCAACAGATTTCTCAAAGGCACGGCAGAACTCAGCCTAAGCAAACCAGCTTCCTCCTGGTTTTGCTAATCACGACAGAAGCTATCCTGAACCTCAAATCTGTTAAGAGAACTCGTAAATCAGCTTAATTCCAGTTCAAAACTGAACTTCTAAGCATCACTGCCTACGGTCAAGATTCCAGACTCTCAACCTAAGCTCTACAAGCTTAAAACAGTAAGATCTACTCACCCAAAAGCTCAAAACAGCTGAAGAACTAACGGATCAGATTTCTCAAGAAATCCTCGAACACCAGCTAATTCGGGCTTCTCTCCAACGTCGACTCAGACCTCCTGGCTAGTATAAATCGAAAGAGCAACTCAAGAGGAGTTCAGCGCCATCTATCTCGTTCCAAACGACGACGGGAAACGATGGGAAATCGGAGAAATAAGCTACGGTGAATAGTACCAAACGAGGGTTTCAAAGATGAGGATAATAAATATCGAGTCAAAATTTCGCTAAGTGTAAATCAGCACTTGGTATATAAACCCTCAATTCGCTACTGTTCTCATCAATTCAGATTCTGGTACTGATCGGATCTCTCGCTAAGGCAAAAGTCTTACAGCTGAATCTAACATTTACTCTCGCTACTGCCTCAGCTGATCAATCCAGACATTGCGCTCCTAACATGCTATCAAACGATGCCGTACTAACTAATACAAACGACGACACATTAGAATCCCCGCTAACTGTTCTCATCAATTCAGATTCTGGTACTGATCGGATCTCTCGCTAAGGCAAAAGTCTTACAGCTGAATCTAACATTTACTCTCGCTACTGCCTCAGCTGATCAATCCAGACATTGCGCTCCTAACATGCTATCAAACGATGCCGTACTAACTAATACAAACGACGACACATTAGAATCCCCGCTAACTAACTCAGCCGTCATTGCGCTATCTCACAGCTGATCCTTCACACTCACAGCTGCCAGCATTCACTCACAGCTGAAACAAATCTCTTGTAATAGCAACAGTTGATTTGCTCTACAACACCAGCAGTCAACTCAGCTGGGTTGACCAACACGCGACTTCTGATCACATCCGCGCGCTAACAAATCTCAGCCAACACAACTGCGTTCGCTCGCTACAGTACCGTTGACCCGCGTTGACGTCTGAAATGCGCTACCGACCAGATTTCTCCCACTAGCGAGACATCTGAATTTCTGCGAAACGACGACGCATCACTCCCGCGCCACCAACGACTAATCATACCTCACCCGCTAGTGCTACAATCTGCATGCTCACGTCTGAACACTACTGGAATCAGATTTCAATCGCAAATTCATCAATTCGACTCCAAATTCCAACCAGATTTCACCCTAAAGACCAGCGACTCAAAACTAAACAATTCCCGAAGAAATCTGAAAATTCGTAACTCACGTGACTAATCCCAAACCAAATCAGGTTAATAACTAATCTAAAATCTGATTCCTCACATTCTCCCCACCTTAAGAGATTTCGTCCTCGAAATCAAAGGCAAACATAGGGAAAAACAATCAAAATACTCAAACCAATCACAACAACAATCCAAACTCGAAGCAAGAAAAATCAGAAATTACCTGGAATTCGACTGCTGTCACAGCTCAAATAGATGAGGCCATTCTTGTCTCATCTTCTCTTCCACTTCCCAGGTAGCTTATTCTCGGCCATGCTTACTCCATTGGACCATCACCAACGGAATCACTTTATTCCTCAGCTGCTTCTCTTTTCTGTCCAGAATCTACACTGGATATTCCACATAGCTCAAGGCAGAATCCAGCTCAACTTCGTCGTTTCTCAAAACATGGGACGGATCTGGCTCGTATTTTCTCAACATTGACACATGAAAAACATCATGTATCGCTGCTAACTCATCAGGAAGCTTCAATCTATTAGCCAATTGTCCAATTCTCTCAACAATCTCAAAGGGACCAACGAATCTAGGAGCCAATTTGCCCTTAAATCTGAATCTCATAACACTCTTGAAAGGAGAAATATTGAGGAACACATGATCGCCAACCTCAGATTCTAAAGGTCTGCGTCTCCTGTTATCATAGCTAGTATATCTATCTTGTGCAGCCTTCATCCTACTCCGAATCAAATCAATCTGATCTTTCATGTGCTGCACAAATTCAGGGGTAGAAAGCTGTTTCTCACCAACTTCTTCCCAACAGATCGGAGATCTACACTTACGACCATACAAAGCTTCGAACGGAGCCATCCCGATAGTCACTTGGTAGCTGTTGTTATAAGAAAACTCAACCAAGGACAAATAATCCTTCCAGCCACCACTGAAATCCATCACAATTGCACGCAGCATGTCTTCTAAAGTCTGAATGGTCCGCTCAGACTGACCATCTGTCTGTGGGTGGTAGGCTGTACTCATAGCCAATCTCGAACCCATCGCTGCTTGCAAGCTCTTCCAAAATCGAGATGTGAATCTTGGATCTCTATCGGACACTATCGAAACAGGCACTCCATGCAATCTAACCACATGGTCGACATACAACTTCGTCATTTTCTTCATCGAACACCTCACATGATAGGGAATGAAATGGGTTAACTTTGAAAGTCTATCAATCACCACCCAAATCGCATCGCATCCCCTACTTGATCGAGGTAGATGAGTCACAAAATCCATGGCGATGTGCTCCCAATTCCATTGGGGCACTTCTAAGCTCTGCAACAATCCACCAGGTCTCATCCTCTCAGCCTTGACCTGCTGGCAATTAAAACATTTAGCAACAAAACCAGAAATGTCGCTCTTCATGCCTTCCCACCAGTAGTGAGACTTCAGAGCATGGTACATCTTTCTCTCGCCTGGATTCACACTGTACCGACTACAATGCGCTTCATTCAAGATGGTCTCTTTCAAATCTATCAGATTCGGAACCACTAATCTTCCTCTAAATCTCAAACATCCATCAGAAGCAACAGAAAAATCATCAGACTGACAACTTCGGGCTTTAATCTTCAATTCATGAATATACGGATCACTCTTCTGCGCCTCTCTGATGTCAATCACAATATGCGGTTCTATATGAATCGAAGAAACCAAGAAGTACTGATCACCCGGCTGGAATCGCCAACCAGAAGTACTCAACTGCTCGTAGATGCTCGAGACACTCAAAGATGTTATCATCACAGGCTGGGTTTTCCTACTCAAAGCATCGGCTACTAAGTTCATCCTCCCAGGATGATACTGAATCTCAAAATCAAAGTCTTTGAGCAACTCCATCCAACGACGCTGCCTCATATACAAATCTGACTGCATGAAAATATACTTCAAACTCTTGTGGTCGGTGTACACAACAAACTCTTCACCATACAGATAGTGACGCCAAATCTTCAAGGCAAATACTATCACAGCCAATTCTAAATCATGAACGGGGTATCTCGTCTCATGAGGCTTCAAATGTCGAGACGCATACGCAATCACGTACCCGTTAGACATCAGAACACATCCCAAGCCTGTCAGGACCCGTGCTAATTACTCACAATTAACACGTAATAAACGCATAAACACGGAAGCTAAAATCAGGGCTTAAAAATTTTTCGAAATAATTTGGGCCTGAACGTAAAAACATACATCCAAAATATCGATAGTCAAAATATAAGTTAACTCAAACTTATACAAACCAGGAAACAATAAATCTCAAGTCTAAAATAAATCCCCAATACATAGAAACACGGGGCATCCCCCGGTTCAGTACATATTATAAATATAACTGGGACTCATGGGAACGGGGGTCGACCAGCTGTACCACTGCTCTGTCCAGCCTGGCTACCTGAAGATCCTGCAAATGGGTGACACAGGCCCAAGACACAAAAGCAGGAAAACAAAATACGAGGTCAAGCCTCAGTACGAAGAGCTATCAAAACAGCTAAACATGCAACATGCCATAAATCAATGCTATGAATGCATGAGGGCTATCAAAGAATCGGATAGCTAGACCAGTCTATCAACTGGCAAATCAAATCAAGCCTCAATACCACTAACAGCCAATCAGCCGGTGGAAATCATCGATCCGTGATCATCGGGGCCCGTCAGCCCATCACAGCTCGGTGGTAGACACTCGAATCCGGTAGTCACCACTCCGATGATAGCGTTGGACTTTTCGGGCACGACTCAACGATCGGCAAGTCACAACGTGGCACCCAATCAGGTCATCAAATCAATCTGTCAAGGCTCAATATGTATGCGTGTATGCCAATCAATATCAATGCATAATGCATACAAGGTATATCACGTGAAAGCGGTAAACATGACTCAAGCAATTCAGCAACTGATTCACGTAAACACATAACAACAAATTCACAGATTTCACAACACTGAAATATAGTCATGTTCACGCTCAAAGCTGCTAAGGGCTGCTCAATCGTACCTTCACAGCTTCAATATACCTTAACCGGTTTCACAAACAACGGCCAGCAACTAAATCAAGTCTACGGCCCTTGAAACTTCACGGAAAAGCTCAACCAAAATCCTGGGAACTGAAATCTGTGCAAGGTAGCTAACATCTTAGATCAAATCTAAACATACTCCCTCAAATACCTACGGCCAGAACTAATCTCAAGTTCTAAGCATCCACGCAGGTACCAACGACAAGAACAAAGCTTAAATCGACAAGAAAAGCTCACCCACAAGCTCACGCTAGCAAGAGGAACGCACGGCGCAGCTTTCTCCAAAAGCTTCGAACGCTAGCAGCTCCACTCCTCCAATCCAGCGTTAATTTAAAGTCTAAAATAGGTAGCCAACGAAAAACCTAAGCTAAGGGAGTTCAGCACCACCAAGATCTTTAAAAACAAAGGTTGGAAGCGACGGGAATCGGCGATGGAAAATTACGGTGAACAGTAACTCGACGAGGGTTTGAATACGAAGATAAGAAATATCAGGTTCTCAATAATTCTAAGTGTCGATCAACACTTCTATATATAACCCTCAAATCCAATAGCTGTTGTCCACGAAAACATCCAGTCGACGTGAACAGTAGATATCTTACAGCAGATACCATCTTTTTCCTTCGATAAAACCAGCAGAAACAACCAGCCGCTGCATTCTAAAAAGAACATCAAAACTACACCATTCCAACTAACCCAAACGACGTCGCAGCACTTCACCAGCTGACAACATATATCTCTTGCGAAGAGGCCAAAAGCTGATAACAGATATCTCTCAACAACCATCAGCGACTGATCTCGCGAAATTACTCAAAACGACGACGCATCAACTAATCCAAACGACGTCGTAATGGTTACATAAGCATTGTTTCCAACAACTGGTCACCCAATCGCAACACTCAAAACGCAGTGTTTCAACTTATCAAAAAAACGTCGCACAGCATACGTCACCCTATCTGTTGCCAGATATCTCGCGACCGGTTCCTCAAACCATCGAATGGTCGCTCCTTCTAACGCAACTGCTGAAATCAGTAGTCAACACTCAAAAATGTTGACCAACACGTGTCGTTCCTTCGTTGATCCTTGCATCAGTGCTCCTGCTGCCTGCAGCAACCATTCTAAGCGCAACTACTGCCAACAGATAACAATGCGTCACGCCTACGTCATCTCTACTGATTTAAAATTCACCAGACTTGAGCTACAGTAACGTTGACCCGCGTTGACTTCGCTACAGTAGCTTGCTGTTGACAGATTTTACCCAAATTCGCTACGACTGGTTCTATACAATAGCGCAACGTCTGAATTACAATGGGGAATCAGATTTCACGCGTAAAACCTTCAAAATTCATGCGATAAATCCCAAATCAACTCGATTAATCACAAATTAAATTATGATTCCTCACATTCTCCCCACCTTAAGAGATTTCGTCCTCGAAATCAAAGGCAACTCAGGGAGAAATTCAATCAAATAATACAACATCAGGAGGCAAAACAGAAAATCATCTAATTCAAACCCAAGAGTTCAAGATAACTGGGCAATCAACAAAACGACAACTAGGGAAGAACATAACCAGAAACTGAAAACTAATACATCTATCTACTCAAACAGATGCGGCCATTCCCGCTGCATCTTCTCTTCTGGTTCCCAAATTGCTTCTTCTCTGCCATGCTTGCTCCATTGGACCATCACCAACGGAACTATCTTGTTCCTCAGTTGTTTCTCCTTCCTGTCCAGAATCTGCACTGGATATTCAACATAACTCAAGGCAGAATCCAGCTCAAATTCGTCGGTTCTCAACACATGTGATGGATCTGGATCATATTTCCTCAACATTGACACATGAAAGACATCATGCATCGCTGCCAATTCCTCGGGCAGCCTCAATCTATACGCCAACTGTCCAATCCGCTCAACAATCTCAAAAGGACCAACGTATCTGGGAGCTAACTTGCCTTTAAATCTGAATCGCATGACGCTCTTGAAAGGAGAAATCTTGAGAAACACACGATCGCCTACCTCGAACTCTAACGGTCGACATCTTCTATTAGCATAGCTAGAGAAACGGTCTTGAGCAGCTTTCATTCTACTCCGAATCAAATCGATCTGATCCTTCATGTGCTGAACAAACTCTGGTGTAGAAAGCTGTCTCTCACCAACTTCTTCCCATCAAATCGGGTATCTGCACTTTCGACCATACAACGCCTCAAACAGAGCCATTCCGATAGTCACCTGGTAGCTGTTATTATACGAAAACTCAACCAAGAATAGCGAATTCTGCCAGCCACCGCTGAAATCCATCACAATTGCACGCAGCATATCCTCTAAAGTCTGAATAGCCCGCTCAGACTGTCCGTCTGTCTGTGGGGGATAGGCCGTACTCATAGCCAATCTCGAACCCATAGCTGCTTGCAAACTCTTCCAAAATCGAGAAGTGAACCTCGGATCTCTGTCGGACACTATCGAAACCGGAACTCCATGCAATCTAACCACATGGTCAATGTACAGCTTCGCCATTTTCTTCATAGAGCACCTCACATCATAGGGAATGAAATGGGCGGACTTCGAAAGTCTATCAATCACAACCCAAATAGCATCACATCCCCTG
>KV019704.1:156798-181874 GCA_001598015.1 Dorcoceras hygrometricum | reverse complement strand
AATCAACTGTAGCCTTATTGCTAGCTAACACATCCATCCCCAAGATACAATCAAAATCTCTAATCCCCAAAACAATCAGATTGGAGACCAAAACATGCTCATCAAATCTAATCAGACAGTAAATCACTACTTCTCTGGACCATAAACTCACACCAGCAGGAGTAGATACAGACACAACATCACACAATGGGGATGAACTCAACCCATGCTCAAACACAAACAACTCAGATATGAAAGAATGTGATGCAACAGTGTCAAAAAGAACTTTCGCAGGATAATCAAATATAAAGCATGTACCTCCGATCACCATGCCAGGCATCTCCTCAGCCTGCTCTCTGTTCAAAGCATTCGCCTGAGCCTGCTGGGGAATCTGAAACTGAGGTCGGGAAGGTCCTCCAAACCTACATGGTTCATGAGGCTGAAATCCTGATCGCTGGGACTGAGAGAAAGACTGTTGTCGCTGCGAAGAACCACTAGCGGAACCCTGCTGCGACTGTCCAGAAGACCGCCCTCCTATCGAAGGACACGCTCTAGCGAAATGTCCCGGCTGACCACAAAGATGGCAAAGTCCTCTAACTCCACGACACTGCGAAGTCTCATGCCTCCCTCCGCACTGCCTGCAAAATCCACCGCCAGAACCACTGCCAGAACCGCTGCCAGAACCAGAACTCACGGACCCAGAGGAACTCGAATGGCCCTTCTTCTTGAATTGCTTCCCTTGAGGTCAAAACTGCTGGCGACTCGACTGCTGTGACCCCTGAGGAGACTGATACGACTGCAACACCACCGGCGCTGGCTGAGAAGCACGTCCCGTCGTCTGATGCACCAGAGCCTCGGATCCATCAAACTCTCATCAATATCAACCGCATTGTTCACAGCTTCCATGAAAGTCGCCGGGGACCCAGACAACACCATCCGGTAAAGGTCAGGTCTCAAGCCCTTCAAGAACTTGTTCCTCTTCGTCCGCTCTTGGTTCGCTACATGCGGCATGTACACCAAAAGAGCAGAAAACTGCCTCGCATACTCGGCCACTCGCATATTTCCCTGCTTGAGGTTGTCGAACTCTCGCTCTCAGCTGGCGAGTAGGACTCCGGGGTATATTCCTGACGGAACGCCTCACAAAAACTCTCCCAGGTGATCACTGCTCCACTATCACGAAGCATCCTAGAAGTGCCTCTCCACCAGCGCTGCGCATCATCCCGCAACTGCAGCACTGCTAACTTCAGTCTCTTTTCCGGAGCATACTCCAAAGTATCGAATAGCTCCTCCATATGTACAAGCCATGCCTCAGCTCTCGCACCTCCCTCGGTAGCAGCAAACGTCGGAGGGTTCGTACGCTGAAATCGAGCTAAAACTAATTCCATCCCGCCCAACCGTCGGGTCACATCATCTACCTGATGAACATCCTCGTCACTGTCGGGAGCCCTAGACCCCTCAGAACGCCTATATCTACCTCTTCTCGGCCGCATCTTCACAAGTCTAGAGGTAAGGCTAACAACAGATAAACATCAAGGCAGATAATAATCACATAAGCCACAGAGTCAATCAACAGTCAAATAAAACTCTGTGCCTAGACTCGAGTGTGATCAAAAGAAATCGAGCTTATCCCAGTTTAAGCTCTGACACCAAAAATGTCAGGCCCCGTGCTAATTACTCACAATTAACACGTAATAAACGCATAAACACGGAAGCTAAAATCAGGGCTTAAAAATTTTTCCAAATCATTTGGGCCTGAACGTAAAAACATACATCCAAAATATCGATAGTCAAAATATAAGTTAACTCAAACTTATACAAACCAGGTAACTATAAACATCATCTACCTGATGAACATCCTCGTCACTGTCGGGAGCCCTAGACCCCTCAGAACGCCTATATCTACCTCTTCTCGGCCGCATCTTCACAAGTCTAGAGGTAAGGCTAACAACAGATAAACATCAAGGCAGATAATAATCACATAAGCCACAGAGTCAATCAACAGTCAAATAAAACTCTGTGCCTAGACTCGAGTGTGATCAAAAGAAATCGAGCTTATCCCAGTTTAAGCTCTGACACCAAAAATGTCAGGCCCCGTGCTAATTACTCACAATTAACACGTAATAAACGCATAAACACGGAAGCTAAAATCAGGGCTTAAAAATTTTTCCAAATCATTTGGGCCTGAACGTAAAAACATACATCCAAAATATCGATAGTCAAAATATAAGTTAACTCAAACTTATACAAACCAGGCAACAATAAATCTCAAGTCTAAAATAAATCCCCAATACATAGAAACACTGGGCATCCCCCGGTTCAGTACATATTATAAATATAACTGGGACTCATGGGAACGGAGGTCGACCAGCTGTACCACTGCTCTGTCCAGCCTGGCTACCTGAAGATCCTGCAAATGGGTGACACAGGGCCAAGACACAAAAGCAGGAAAACAAAATACGAGGTCAAGCCTTAGTACGAAGAGCTATCAAAACAGCTAAACATGCAACATGCCATAAATCAATGCTATGAATGCATGAGGGCTATTAAAGAATCGGGTAGCTAGACCAGTCTATCAACTGGCAAATCAAATCAAGCCTCAATACCACTCACAGCCAATCAGTCGGTGGAAATCATCGGTCTGTGATCATCGGGGCCCGTCAGCCCATCACAGCTCGGTGGTAGACACTTGAATCCGGTAGTCACCACTCCGATGATAGCGTTGGACTTTTCGAGCACGACTTAACGATCGGCCAGTCACAACGTGGCACCCAATCAGGTCATCAAATCAATCTGTCAAGGCTCAATATGTATGCGTGTATGCCAATCAATATCAATGCATAATGCATACAAGGTATATCACGTGAAAGCGGTAAGCATAACTCAAGCAATTCAGCAACTGATTCACGTAAACACATAACAAAAATTCCACAGATTTCACAACACTGAAATATAGTCATGTTCATGCTCAAAGCTGCTAAGAGCTGCTCAATCGTACCTTCACAACTTCAATATACCTTAACCGGTTTCACAACAACGGCCAGCAACTAAATCAAGTCTACGGCCCTTGAAACTTCACGGCAAAGCTCAACCAAAATCCTGGGAACTTTCACAACACTGAAATATAGTCATGTTCATGCTCAAAGCTTCTAAGGGCTGCTCAATTGTACCTTAACTCCACAAATTCTACCTCACTGAAATCACAAAAGGCACGGCAGAACTCACGGCCAGCAACTAGCTTACTCCAGCCCCAACAAGTCACGACAGAAACTTTAAGGAACAGAAATCCAAAGGCTCACGCTAGCAAGAGGAACGCACGGCGCAGCTTTCTCCAAAAGCTTCGAACGCTAGCAGCTCCACTCCTCCAATACAGCGTTAATTTAAAGTCTAAAATAGGTAGCCAACGAAAAACCTAAGCTAGGGGAGTTCAGCACCACCAATATCTTTAAAAACAAAGGTTGGAAGCGACGGGAATCGGCGATGGAAAATTAGGGTGAACAGTAACTCGACGAGGGTTTGAATACGAAGATAAGAAATATCAGGTTCTCAATAATTCTAAGTGTCGATCAACACTTCTATATATAACCCTCAAATCAAACAGCTGCTGTCCACGAAAACATCCAGTCGACGTGAACAGTAGATATCTTACAGCAAATACCATCTTTTTCCTTCGATAAAACCAGCAGAAACAACCAGCCGTTGCATTCTAAAAAGAACATCAAAACGACACCATTCCAACTAACCCAAACGACGTCGCAGCACTTCACCAGCTGACAACAGATATCTCTTGCAAAGAGGCCAAAATCTGATAACAGATATCTCTCAACAACCATCAGCGACTGATCTCGCGAAATTACTCAAAACGACGATGCATCAACTAATCCAAACGACGTCGTAATGGTTACGTAAGCATTGCTGCCAACAGCTGGTCACCCAATCGCAACACTCAAAACGCAGTGTTCAACTTATCAAAACGACGTCGCACAGCATACGTCACCCTATCTGTTGCCAGATATCTCGCGATTGGTTCCTCAAACCATCGAATGGTCGCTCCTTCTAACGCAACTGCTGAAATCAGTATTCAACACTCAAAAATGTTGACCAACACGTTTCGTTCCTTCGTTGATCCTTGCATTAGCGCTCCTGCTGCCAGCAGCAACCATTCTAAGCGCAACTACTGCCAACAGATAACAATGCGTCATGCCTACGTCATCTCTACTGATTCAAAATTCACCAGACTTGAGCTACAGTAACGTTGACCCGCGTTGATTTCGCTACAGTAGCTTGCTGTTGACAGATTTTACCCAAATTCGCTACGACTGGTTCTATACAATAGCGCAACGTCTGAATTACAATGGGGAATCAGATTTCACGCGTAAAACCTTCAAAATTCATGCGATAAATCCCAAATCAACTCGATTAATCACAAATTAAATTCTGATTCCTCACATTCCACTCAAAGAAGCATCAGAGCACACAACAAATCCTCCAGATCCAGACGGTAAAGCCAAAACAGGAGTAGTAGTCAACTTCTCCTTCAACCTCTGAAAACTAGACTCGCACTCATCAGTCCAAACAAACATCCTATCCTTCTGGGTTAACTGAGTCATATGCCTGACTATCGAAGAGTACTTCTCGATGAAACACCTATAATAGCCAGCTAAGCCCAAGAAACTACGGATCTCGGAAACATTCCTAGGTCGCTCCCAGTTAAGAACTGCTTCGACCTTACTCGGATCCATCGAAATACCTTGCGCTGAAATTACATGACCCAGAAAGATAACTCTGTCAAGCCAAAATTCACACTTACTGAACTTGTCGTACAACTGCGACTCTCTCAATCTCTGCAACACCAATCTCAGATGCTCCTTATGCTCTCTCAAACTACTCGAATACACCAAGATGTCATCTATGAAGACAATCATAAACCGATTGATGTACTCACCAAATACACGATTCATCAAGTCCATGAAAACAGCTGGGGCATTCGTCAAACCAAACGGCATCACAAGAAACTCATAATGCCCGTATCTCGTCCGAAAAGCTGTCTTCGCTACATCGGCGTCTCTAATACGCAACTGGTGATAGCCAGAGCGCAAATCAATCTTCGAGTACACGACCGATCCTTGCAACTGATCAAACAAGTCATCAATCCTCGGCAAAGGATACTTGTTCTTTACCGTTGCTTTGTTCAATTGTCGAAAATCCACGCACATCCTCATAGACCCATCTTTCTTCTTCACAAAAAGAATCGGAGCTCCCCAAGGCGACATACACGGTCTGATGAAGCCTTTCTCCAAAAGATCCTTCAACTGATCCTTGAGTTCCTTCAACTCTGCCGGTGCCAACTGATACGGAGCTCTAGAAATCGGGGCTGTACCGAGCACCAACTCGAAACTAAAATCGATCTCACGTCTCAGAGGGAATCCAGGAATCTCGTCTGGAAACACATCAGGAAACTCTCGGACAATCGGAATGTCGCTCAACTCCAAACGCGACTCTTGGGAAACTTCAAGCGCATAGATCATAAATCCAGCATTATCCAGCGACAACAGGCTAAACATCTCCTTGGCAGACACCAGTGGAATCTTTGACCTCGAATTCGTGCCGTAGAAATCCCACCTCTCACCCGAATCGGGGCGAAATCTCACTACACCATGGAAGCAATCAACAGTAGCCTTATAGCTAGACAATACATCCATTCCCAAGATACAATCAAAATCTATAATTCCCAAACAATCAGATTTGTCACTAATACATGCTCATCAAATCTAATCACGCAATCCATCACCGCGTCACGGGACAGCAGACTCACACCAGCAGGGGTAGACACGGAGACAACATCACACATTAAGGAAGAACTCAACCCACGCTCATACACAAACAACTCAGATATAAAGGAGTGTGATGCTCCAGTGTCAAATAAAACTCTCGCAAGAAAATCAAAGATAGAGCATGTACCTGCGATAACTATACCAGGCGTCTCCTCAGCCTGCTCTCTCTTCAAGGCATTCGCCTGGGCCTGCTGCGGTATCTGAAACTAAGGTCTAGAAGGTCCTCCAAACCTATACGGTTCGTGGGGTTGAAATCCAAATCGTTGGGTCGGGGCAGGAAACTGCGGTCTCTGCGAAGAACCACCAGTCGAACCCTGCTGCGAAGGAACCAAAGACTGTCCCCTCAACAAAGGACATACTCTCAAAAAATGTCCAGGCTGTCCACAGTTATGGCAAGTCCCCTGAACTCCACGACACTGCGAAGTCAGATGCTTCCCTCCACACTGTCCACAAGACACACTGCAGAACCACTACCACCAGAACTCACTGAAACAGAGGAACTCGAATTCGCCTTCTTCTTGAAATGTTTCCCTCGAGGTCTAAACCTTTGGCGATTCGATTGCTGCGACCCTTGAGGATACTGAAACGATTGGGACCCATCTTGCACAGGCTGAAAAGCACGTCCATTCATCAGCTGAACCTGAGCCTCTGCCTCCAACAAACTCTCCTCAATGTCCACTGCTCTATTCACAGCATCAGCATAAGTCGCAGGGGAACCAGACAACACCATCCGGAACAGATCAGGCCTCAGTCCTTTCATGAACTTGTTTCTCTTAGTCCTCTCCTGGTTAGCTACATGTGGCACATACATCAGAAGCGAAGAAAACTGTCTGGCGTACTCGGCCGCCTTCATAGTCCCTTCTTCAGATTGTCGAACTTTCGCTCACGACTGCTGAAATAGGACTCCGGGGTATACTCCTGTCGAAAAGCGGCACAGAAGCTCTCCCAAGAAATCACAGTCCCACTCTCTCGCATGATGCGAGAAGTACCTCTCCACCAGCGCTGCGCGTTATCTCTCAACTGCAACACCGCCAGCTTCAATATTTTCTCGGGAGCGTACTCAAAGGTATCAAACAACTCTTCCATCTGAACTAGCCAATTCTCGGCCATCGAACCACCCTCAGCACCAGTAAACGTCAGGGAATTCGTCCTCTGGAACCTAGCCAACACTAGCTCCATCTCACCAATCTGTCTCGTCACATCCTCCACCTCTGCCTGTCTCTCACGACGACGCAAAGGGATAGTCTGCTGAATGCCCTCGTCACTATCCGAGGCCCTAGACTCCTCAACGGAACGTCTAGCAGTCCTACCTCTACCTCTCCTCGGCGGCATCTAAATAAATCTCAAGGTAAGAATAACAGCAGATAGTCATAGAGGCATGTAACAAAATCACATAAGTCACAGAGTTAATCAAAAAAAATCAAATCCAAACTCTGTGCCTAGACTCGAGTGTGATCAAAGTAAAATGAGCTTATCCCAGTTTAAGCTATGATACCAAAAATGTCAGGCCCCGTGCTAATCAGCAAAGATTACAGCACAATCAAGCACATAATTTCAGAAGCATAAAACAGGGCTTAAAAATTTTCGAAATATTTTGGGCCTGAACTCAAACAATACTTCAAAATATCAATACTCAAAATACGAGTTAAATCGAAACTCATACACAGCAGGTAACACAAATATAAAATCAACAACAGATCCCCAAATACATAAAAACACAGGGCATCCCCTGGTTCGATACATATAAAACATCATAACTGGGACTCAGGGAAAAGGGGATCGACCAGCTGGCACGCCACTCTATCCAGCTTGTTTACCTGAAGATCCTGCAAATGAGAAACACAGACCCAAAACACAAAAGCATGAAAAGAAAATACGAGGTCAAGACTCAGTACAAAGAGCCATCTATAAACATCAAATCATGCAACATGCTATAAATCAAGTTATGAAATGCATGAGGTTGTCAAAGGAATCGGTAATCAAGACCAGTGTATCAACTGGCAAATCATCTCAAGCGAGCCTCTATACCACACGTGGTGTATCAATCGGGGGAACTCATCGGTCCGTGATCATCGAGGCCCGTCAGCCTATATCACAGCTCGGTGATATTCTGCACCACTCCGATGATAGCATTGGACTTTCATGGCACGACACATCTGTCTGCCGATCACAACGTGGCTCTATCTCAGGTCATCAATAAATCAATCAATCAGGCTCAATATGTATGCATGAATGCCAATCAATAATCAATTCTCAATGCATACAATAACCATACGTGAAAACAGAATTATCAATAATCACATAAGGCAAGATCTGCTCACGTAAACACAGCCATCAATACCAACAGATTTCATAACACGAAATATAGCCATGATCATGCTCGAAGCTGTTAAGAGTTGCTCCAATTCGTACCTCACAGCTTCAATCTACCTCAACAGATTTCTCAAAGGCACGGCAGAACTCAGCCTAAGCAAACCAGCTTCCTCCTGGTTTTGCTAATCACGGTAGAAGCTATCCCAAATCTGTTAAGAGAACTCGTAAATCAGCTTAATTCCAGTTCAAATCTGAACTTCTAAGCATCACTGCCTACGGTCAAGATTCCAGACTCTCAACCTAAGCTCTACAAGCTTAAAATAGTAAGATCTACTCACCCATAAGCTCAAAAGAGCTGAAGAACTAACGGATCAGATTTCTCAAGAAATCCTCGAACACCAGCTAATTCGTGCTTCTCTCCAACGTCGACTCAGACCTTCTGGCTAGTATAAATCGAAAGAGCAACTCAAGAGGAGTTCAGCGCCACCTATCTCGTTCCAAACGGCGGCGGGAAACGACCGGAAATCGGAGCAATAAGCTACGGTGAAAATTACAGAACGAGGGTTTCAAAGATGAGGATAAGAAATATCGGGTCAAAATTTCGCTAAGTGTAAATCAGCACTTGGTATATAAATCCTCAATTCGCTACTGTTCTCATCAATTCAGATTCTGGTACTGATCGGATCTCTCGCTAAGGCAAAAGTCTTACAGCTGAATCTAACATTTACTCTCGCTACTGCCTCAGCTGATACAATTCAGACGTTGCGCTCCTAACATGCTATCAAACGACGCCGTACTAACTAATCCAAACGACGACGCATCAGAATCCCCGTTAAATAACTCAGTCATCGTCGCGCTATCTCACAGCTGATCCTTCACACTCACAGCTGCCAGCATTCACTCACAGCTGAAACAAATCTCTTGTAATAGCAACAGCTGATTTCCTCTACAAACCAGCAGTCAACTCAGCTGGGTTGACCAACACGCGACTTCTGATCACATCCGCGCACTAACAAATCTCAGCCAACACAACTGCGTTCGCTCGCTACAGTACTGTTGACCCGCGTTGACGTCTGAAATGCGCTATCGACCAGATTTCTCCCACTAGCAAGACATCTGAATTTCTTCGAAACGATGACGCATCACTCCCGTGCCACCAACGACTAATCATACCTCACCCGCTAGTGCTACAATCTGCATGCTCACGTCTGAACACTACGGGAATCATATTTCTATCGCAAATTCATCTATTCGACTCCAAATTCCAACCAGATTTCACCCTAAAGACCAGCGACTCAAAACTAAACAATTCCCGGAGAAATCTGAAAATTCGTAACTCATGTGACTAATCCCAAACCAAATCAGATTAATCAATAATATAAAATCTGATTCCTCACAGATATACTTGTTAAAAATAGTAGATACAATTGAAAAAATTAGATAAGTATGCAGAAAATACTGGATTTTGAAAATTTTCCAAATTCTGGAAAGAAAACACAGCCCTAAATTTACTATTTCAGCAGGGTTAAATCATATCATCTTGGGGATCATCAGCTGTATATGTGCGTAATGATTCAGCTCATGCACATTTAGTGACTTATAGCTTATTAAATCTGATCTGAAGATTCCCCCTAAGCTGAGGATCTCCTGTAAGCTGACGGTTTCCCCTAAGCTAAAGGTCCCTAAGCTAGGTTTCCCTAAGCTAAAGGTTCCCTAAGCCGAAGGTTCCTCCTAAGCTTAGCGTCTTCTTATCACCTGCACAGAATAGATTAGGGCAGTTCTAAGAGACCAAGTATGTCTCTAAAATAAAAAAACTTAGCGTCAGGCAGTGGCTTGGTGAATATATCAGTAGCTTGCTCTTATTCTGAGACGTTTTCCAGCCTGACGTCCTTCTTGAGCACATGATATCTGATGAAGTGGTTCCTAATCTCAATATTGGTTCTTGAATGCAGCACAGGGTTCTGTGTAATGGCTATAGCACTTGTGTTATCACAGAAGATTGGTGCTTCAGAGGAATCAATGCCAAAATCCCTAAGCTGATGTTGAATCCAGATAATCTGAGCACAGCAACTCCCGGCTGCTAAATATTCTGCTTCAGCTGTGGATGTGGCAATTGAGGTTTGCTTCTTACTGAACCATAATATCAGACGATCTCCTAGAAATTGGCATGTTCCACTAGTGCTATGCATGTCAATGCGTCAACCTGCGTAATCTGCATCACTATACCCGATCAGTTGAAAGCTGGAGTTGGGATACCAAATACCCACATTAGGAGTACCCTTAAGTTATTTTAAAATCCTTTTAACAGCAAAATAATGTGATTGTTTTAGCTCTGCTTCAAATCTAGCACACATACAGACAGCAAACATGATGTCTGGCCTTCTAGCAGTAAGGTAAAGCAGGGAGCCTATTAAACCACGATACAATGTTACCTCAAAGGCAGAACTAGCTTCGTCATTGTCTAGCTTGATTGTAGCATTCATAGGGGTAACAGCTGGAGAACATTTGTCCATCCCAAACTTTTTAGAAGCTCCTTTGTATATTTGGCTTGATTGATGAAGATGTCATCCTCAAGCTGTCTGACTTGTAGTCCTAGGAAAATGTAAGATCCCCCAACATGCTCATTTCGAACTTATCCTGCATCAGCTTTGAAAAGTTTTCACACAGTTTAGGATTAGTCGAACCAAATATAATAACATCAACATAGATTTGAACCAGTAAGACATGATTATATTTAACAAACTTAAACAAAGTCTTATCTACTGATTCAAGAGTAAAATCATGCTCTATTAGGAATTTGGATAGGGTGTCATACCAAGCTCTTGGTGCTTGTTTCAGATCGTATAGAGCTTTATCCAGTTTATATACGTAATCTGGTCTGATATTATCTACGATGCCAGGAGGTTGTGCAACATACACTTCCTCGTTTAGGATGCCCTTTAAGAATGCACTTTTAACATCCATCTGATAAACATTAAAGTTCTTAAAGGATGCATATGCGAGAAAGATGTGTATTGCTTCTAATCTGGCTACAGGTGCAAATGTTTAATCAAAGTCTATTCCTTCTTCCTGCCGATATCCTTGATCAAATATTCAAGTCTGATTAGTTGGTATAGGAACTAAGTGCCACACCTTGCTACGTTCAAATTGGCTAAGTTCTTCCTACATAGCTAAGATCCAGCTTGGATCAGCTAAGGCCTCATCTATCTTCTTAGGTTCTAAATGTGAGATGAATGCTTGAATTAAAGTACTAGTTTATCATCTGGTCTCGTGTCCTAAGAGGTGAAGTAGGATTACCAATGACCAGCTCAGGTGGATGATTTTTATTCCACCGAATACTAGGTCCGTAGGAGGATGATGCTTCCTCACGTTGAGTATATTCTTCATCCTCATCATCCAGGTTGATTATGTTTGGTGCATCATATTGTGCGTGATTTCCATCGGTTTTGCGTAGAATCTGCATCAGCTGGCTCCTGAGCTGGATCAGCTTGCGTGCAATTTGGTCCAGCTTGCGCATTGTCTGCAACAGCTTGCTCCCGATCTGGTTCAGCTTGAATAACTTCTGCTGGTCTTCAAACGTGTAACTCATCATTACTGTATTCAAGGAGATTAGTAGCTTCTAATCTATTGCTAATATCACTAAGAGACGCAATAGAATTCGAAGAAAAACAAGATTCATCAAATGTAACATGAACTGACTCTTCAACTGTTAGTGTTCTATTATTAAAAACACGAAAAGCTTTGCTCACAGCTGAATAACCAAGAAATATACCAGTGTCAGATCGTGCATTAAAAGCAGTTAAATGCATTTTACTTTTTTTATGAGTGAAACAGCGAAAACCAAAAACTTTAAAATATGCAATGTTTGGTTGCTTGTCATTCCAGGTCTCATACGGTATCTTTTTTTGCTTCTTGTTAATCATTGATCTATTCTATGTATAGCATGCAGTGTTCACCGCTTCAGCCCAAAATTTTTGAGAAATCCCAGAATCAGCAAGCATAGTTCTTGCGGCTGAGTTGTTCAGCTTTTAAGTTCTATCAGCTTACGAGCTTTTTGATATAGTAAAGTTATTGTATGTATGTATTGGCTGCATTCTTTATTTCCAGATTTGCTTGCTGAGCCTCTATGTAGCGTCCGAGATTCGCTCACGTAAACCACATGCATGAGATAAAAGTTTTAAAATGATCAAAATTTTAATTGAGGCTTTAAAATATTAATGATGCTTTTATTTTGAGATTTTAAATATTTTTTTAGGTTTTCGATTTCAGGTGAATATCCGATGCCGGGCTATGGAGGGATGATCGAGGAGATAGAGGTGACCTTAAAAATATTCCAAAATTTATTTTAAAGAATTTAGGAGACAAAAAAATATTTCTTAATTTTAATTTAAATTTTTAGTAGCGAGTAGGCAAAATGTGATTTTTTAGCGCTATTTTCACAAAAGCGATTTTTCAAACAAAAGAGCGGGTAAGCGTTAAAGTATTTTTGTACCAAAGTTTAATTTCTCATTTTCATACATCATATGAATAAAATTATTGTGCATAATTATGTCTTGATGGGCTTGGAAATTTGGGGTAACTAAATTCAAGATTAGTGGGCTCAATTTGCACTAAAGCCTAATTAACTACACCTAAGTCCTTGGACGGTTTTATTTTCATGTTCCATCGGATCTAAAACCTTAGAACATCCGCCTCTTCACCCCCAAGATCTCAAATTCGAAGCACACCTCATAAAGGAAAAGAATAAAAATCGCTCCACGTCGCCTCCGTGCATCCGGTAACGCGTATTCCCGAATTTTCCCACGTAAAGTCAAGTTTTAAATCTTCCTTGCTGCAAATTTCAGATCATATTATGTGTGTTCCGAGTCATTTGATGCATGGAAACCTTAATTTTAACGTCTGGACATTTTCATAAAGCGTTGGAGTATTTTTCTTATGTTCTTTACTTGTCTCCTTCGTGTGTTGATGGTCCTTCGGGGCTGATGTCCGACCCTATCTTGACCAGGGACCTTGTTTGGGTTATAAGTCACGTATAGAGGGTCACATGGGTCTGGTCTGAGGTTGGTTTGAGGTGGTATTAAGGCTGGTCGAAAGGGGGTAGCCGATGGGTACATCGTGCCCGAGGGTGATGGGTCGGCTCGGGTTAACCTTTGTGAGGGGACCTTGGTTCATCCAGGGGTCTTGGATAGGGTGTGAAAAATGAGTTAAGGAAGTCACCTAGGTCTAGTTCATGGTTGGTCGAGGTAGGTTGAGGGCAGATTAGAGTTTCAGGCCGGGAAGTGTCGTTCAAGAGAGTGGGGTGTGAGTCTTGTTCTTGGGTGGTCAAGGTGATGAGTGGGCTGTCATGGCTCGACTAGGAGGGCTGGTCCAGGACTTAGGGGCGTGGCTTAGAGGGTCCTTAAGAGGTCTGGTTGTGATCTGGTTGTGTGACGCCCACGCCCATGGGTGTCAATAGATTTGGGTTGAATAAAACAATAAAAGGAGAAAGAGGGACTGAATAAGTATTTTGTAAGCTGTATTGCCTTACAAATTAGATATACAAACTGTTGAATTAATGGCGCCAAAATGAAACAGTAAGGGCATATCTGACCAACAGATTTGATATACATTGAAAAGTTGCGATATTACAACTACTAGAACTCTATATGAATTCACTATTGTTGTAACAGATCTAATACAGACTTGACAAAAGATCCAAAAACAACAACAGCTGCACGGAAAACATCGGTCATTCATAAACACTATCACCACAGCTGGTTCAGTTACCGCCGCCCGTCTTCCCCAGCTCTGTCTCACCTGCACCATTTAAAATATAATGAGCCTAGAGGCTCAGCAAGTAAAATCTGAGGATAACAAAATCACTTAATGCAGGCAGACGTCTCATATCTTAACATAACTTAGTTTAAAGGAAGACATTTAAACTTAAACATCTTTCGTAAAAGCAGATTTGAGAAATAACCCAGATCTCATCATTATTTTCTTGTGATTTATGGCTTAAAAGCTCTCCTTAGGTCCTTTGGCGCTTGATCAAGCTACTTCTGAATTCAGTCTTTATGGCATGAAGCCCTATATGAAGGGGCAACCGACACGCTCGACGACTGCTCACCCTTCCTTTATGAAGGGGCAACTGTCTTGACAGCTGCTCACCCTTCCTTTATGACGGTCTGTTATCTACGCCATAAATCCTTTAAAACTAAATTTTTCTTCCTTTAAACTCATATCTGGTTGACAACATATTTGAACATCATTGGGGTTCACTACATTTCAAAACTCGATTTTCTTTGAAATCTCACTGAGCATCAGATTCGATTACTGGGGACTTATCGCTGGGGTGAAAAATAGATATGGCTAACGAAAATAGTATTCGGATGCAAAACAGATCTTAGTCGTGGAAACAGGTTCGACCATAGTATCGCTAACGTTAAAAACAGATGTGGTAAAGGAACAGTACCGTTAGCATAATCAGATTTGACTTTAGAAATGTATCGCTAGCAACGAAGTAGTTTTGACTATGGAATAGTAGGGCTAGCGTGAAACAGATTCGAGTTCTGGGTTGATGTCGCTAGCGGGAAAGCAGATGCGACTGTAGAAATAGTGTCTTAGGAGTAAAATAGATTTTACTAATGAAACAGATATGACGGGAAATTTAGATCCGACATGGGAATTTCAGATTTGATCATAGAATCTTGTCGCTAGCGTAGAGAAAACAGAATTGGTTACTGAACTAGTGCTTCAACATCTCGACGACTTCCATGATACCAGCACCGCCTATCTAACTGGAACAAAATCCCGATTTGACCAGCATCGCTGGTTACTCGGAGTCGAGTCCAGACATCGCCATCCACCAGGAGGAATGACTTCATAACCTTTCGATAAACTAGAATTTGAGTGCTCAATGATTTTAAAACACATCTACTTCAAAATCTGCATTTAAATCATACTAGCATTCTTTTTAAGACAGGGAAAACAACAATGAACCCGATCTTTCATTTTCATAAACATGCTTGAACATTTCTATATCTTTAGCTTAAACAGGCAAGCAAACAGAACTGAAGAAGACAATATATGCTTTAAATGGTGTAGCAAGAATCAGCTTTTACTTGCCTTAACACTGGAAACACGGAGACAGCGTGTTCCTGCAGAAATCCTCCTCAAGCACCACGACAAGCTCCAGATAGTTTTAAGAGGATGAAATATTTTCTTTACAAATGAAAGTGAACTCTAACTTCACGTAAGCAATCATATAAAAGATCATTTTTGTCATTAGCTGAAAACACTCGAGTAGGCATGGGATTCCTACCAACTATTTGTCCTTTTTGAAAGATTTGTAAAAAGATCTCATCTACTGTTTCAAATTTGGAATTTTGCCAAAAGATTTTGAAGAGAACAATTTGCTCAATTTGAAAACATTTTCGAACAAAATCTGAAATATGCTCGTGTCTTGTGCTTGAGGCGAAATCTGCCTAGAAACCTTCCGTGTCGTGTCTCAAGTCTGAAATCTGAAATCAGCCTTTTAAACAATTAAGATGAATTTAAAGCTGGAATCTAAAACTGAAAATATCAACATGACCCTTAAAGTAAAAAAGGTTTAAAATTTTGGTCCTATGGATTTTGGGGCGTTACAACTCTACCCTCCTTATGGAAATCCTCGAAATTTACTTACCAAACAAATCTGGGTAAAGACTATACATATCAGCTTCGGTCTCCCACGTAGCTTCTCGTTCTATTTGGTTAGACCATTGCACCTTAACCATAGGGATACTACGGTTTCTCAATTTCCTAATCTCTCGAAGAAGAATTCTCTAGGGTCTCTCTTCAGAACTCAGATCTGGTGCTAACTGAATTGACTCATGGCTCAATACGTGCGACGGGTTGGGAATATACTTCCTCAAAGCTGATACGTGGAAAATACTATGCACTGCGGACAGATGCGGGGGCAATGCTAAACGTTAAGCCAACGTCCATAAGGCCCACTATATCTGGGACTCAGCTTTCCCTTCTTTCCAAAACGCATTACTCCCTTCATTGGAGCTACACTCAAGAACACATGGTCACCAACCTCAAAACTCAGCTCTCGACGTCTATTGTCTGCATAACTCTTCTGTCTGCTCTGAGCAGCTCTCATCCGCTCTCTAATCTTTCTAACAGCCTCAGCTGTTTGCTCTGCCACATCTGGTCCTAACCCAGCTCGTTCTCCTACCTCATCCCAGTGAAGAGGTGTTCTACATTTGCGACCATAGAGAGCTTCGTATGGGGCCATCTGGATAGAAGATTGGAAACTATTTTTATACGCAAATTCTACCAAAGGTAGCTTTAAATCCCAGCTCTCAGGAAAATCCACAATACAAGCTCTGAGCAAGTCTTCTAAACTCTGAATCATCCTCTCTGATTGACCATCTGTCTGAGGGTGAAAGGCTGTGCTAAAATTCAACTTCGTACCCAAAGCTCTATGCAAACTCTTCCAGAAATCTGACGTAAACTTTGGATCTCTATCATATACTATCGAAACGGGAACACCATGCAGCCTCACTATTTCCTTCACATAAAGATCTGCATACCTGCTCACATCGTATGTTGTTTTGAATGGTACGAAGTGAGCTGACTCAATGAGTCTGTCTACTATAACCCAAATGGAATTATATCCTTGAAAAGTCTTGGGTAATCCAACTACAAAATCCATACCTATGCACTCACATTTCCATTATGGAATCGGCAGGGGCTTCAGCATTCCTGCTGGTCTTTGGTGTTCAGCTTTCACCAATTGGCACGTCAAACATTCAGAGACAAATCTGGATATATCTCTCTTCATTCCCGGCCACCAATACAGCTTTTTAAGATCCTTATACATCTTAGTACTCCTTGGATGCACCGAGTATGGGGCTGAATGGGCCTCTGCCATCAGATCTGATCTCAGGGTGTCTACTTGGGGCACCCACATCCGGCCCTGAAATCTGACTACTCCTTGTGATGAAAAGTATAGACTACTACCTCTCTCTCTATCTTGCTTAACCCACTTCTGAAGCTGCTCATCTTTCAGTTGTCCCTCTCGGATCTGGTCTATCAAATTTGATCGTATGATGAGATCTGCCAAGATCATTGTACTACCACTGGGCACCAGCTCTATTCCAAACTTCTCAATGTCATATGCCAATGGTCTCTGGACGCTGAGTCGGGCTAATCCAACAGATTTCCTACTTAGAGCATCCGCTACTACATTGGCCTTTCCTGGGTGATAGTTGATTTTACAATCGTAATCCTTCACCAGCTCTAGCCATATCCTCTGCCTCATATTAAGTTCCTTCTGGGTGAAAAAGTATTTGAGGCTCTTATGATCTGTGAATATCTCGCACTTCTCCCCATAAACGGTAATGTCTCCGGATCTTCAAGGCAAAGACTACAGCTGACAACTCTAAGTCATTACAATCGTAATCCTTCACCAGCTCTAGCCATATCCTCTGCCTCATATTAAGTTCCTTCTGGGTGAAAAAGTATTTGAGGCTCTTATGATCTGTGAATATCTCGCACTTCTCCCCATAAAGGTAATGTCTCCGGATCTTCAAGGCAAAGACTACAGCTGACAACTCTAAGTCATGGGTGGGATAATTCTTCTCATGATCCTTAAGTTGTCTGGAGGCATAGGAAATTACTCTACGGTCCTGCATCAATACTGAACCTAAACCCAACTTGGACGTGTCTGTATAAATCACAAACTTCCCTTGATCAGATGGCATGGTTAGCACGGGGGCTTCTATCAACGCTTGTTTTAACTTTAAAAACTTAGTTGGCACTCTGGGGTCCAATCATACTTAACCTACTTTCTTGTTAGCAAGGTCAAGGGGACAGCTATCTTCGAAAATCCTTGAATGAATCGCCTATAGTATCCGACTAATCCCAAGAAACTCCTTACTTTTGAAACAGATTTTGGAATTGGCCACTCACGAACAGCTTCCACCTTAGCTGGGTCTACTTCCAATCCATCCTTAGATATAATAAGACCTATAAAAGCCACTTTCTCCAACCAGAAATCACACTTACTAAACTTGGCAAACAATCACTTATTCTTCAAAACTTGCAGCACTGTCCACAGATGGTCATCATGCTCAGATCTGGTCTTAGAGTACACTAAGATATCATCTATGAACACAACTACGAACTGATCCAAAAAGGGTTGAGAAACTCTATTCATCAGGTCCATAAAAGCTGAGGGTGCATTAGTAAGTCCAAAGGGCATTACTAAAAACTAATAGTGACCATAGCGGGTTCTAAAGGCCGTCTTATAGATATCTGTTGGCTTAATATTCAACTGGTGGTATCATATCTTAAGTCGATCTTAGAAAAGACTATCGATCCCTTCAGCTTGTCAAAAAGATCATCAATCCTAGGAAGGGGATATTTATCTTAATGGTCAACTTATTCAGCTCTCGATAATCTATACATAACCTCAGACTCCCATCTTTTTTCCTAACAAACAAAACAGGGGCTCCCTAGGGTGACGTGCTCGGTCTAATAAATCCCTTATTCAGTAAATCTTGTATCTGTTCCTTTAATTCCTTCATCTCAGATAGAGCAAGGCGATAGGGTGGTCTAGATACAGGTGCTTCTCCTGGCACTAAATCAATAGCGAATTCTAGCTCTCTATCTGGTGGTAGTCCATGGATATCTTCTGAGAAAACCTCAGAAAACTCATTCACCACCTCCACATCTGAAAGTTGGGGTTTACTAATCGTATTTAAGGAATTTAGGCTTGCTAGTAATCCTACCCCTTCTTTACTCAAACAGCGTTGAGCCTTACGAGCTGATATAATGCGCGGAATCTTCCAAATTTGATTGACCTCAAACATAAACGGGTCTCCTCTGGGTGGGTTAACCATTACTGTTCGGAACTTAAAGTCAATCTACTCCGTACTTGGTCAACCAGTCCATTCCCAAAATCATGTCAAATTCTGGCATCGGTAGCACAATCAAATCTACGGTAATCAATCGCCCTTGAAGCCTAAGTTCTAAATCTCGAGACAGATCGTAGGATACTAACTCTTCTCCTGAGGGTACCGTTACGCAAAAGCCTATAGTTACTTGGTCGGGTCTGATGCGTAACTTCTTAGCAAACTTGGTTGTTATAAAAAATGGGTAGCTCCGGAATCTATCAAAGATATGGAGGGCATACCAGCAATCGAGATCTTACCCGTAATCATCGTCGAATCTGGGTTGGCTTGCTCAGCTGTCATCACGAAATCTCTAATGGTCACCAGCTGCTTAGCCTTTGGGAAATTCTTAAGAATATGCCCTGGCAAACCACATCTGAAGCAGACATTCTGGCCAAGTCTGCATGGACCAGGGTGAGTTCTCTGACACTTGGGACACACGGGTCTGATGCTGCTAGCAGGAACTGCACTAATGGGTTGGATGGGTAGGGGCTTCTGCTCTTGGAGCCTCTGCTGATTCTTATTCTGCTTCTTAAACAGCCTCTGATCCTTCTGCTTAAAGGCCTGCCTCTTTTGTTGCCTCTCTTCTTCCACATCTTTCCAATCTCTTTCAATACACAGGGCTCTATCCACTGCTTCTCTGTAAGTCTTAGGCACAGATAGCCTAACATTCATCTTGTACATAGGCTTTAACCCTTCCACAAAATGACTCAGCTTCTCCTCTGGGTCATTACCAATAAGAGGCACGAAATAACATCCTCTTTAAAACATCTGCACATACTCTTGTACGGTCATACTTCCTTGTTTCAAAGTTATAAATTTCCTCTTCAACTCAGACCTCTTGTCTGCTGTGAAGTATTGCTCGAATAATACTCACTTGAAATCTCCCCAAGTAAGATTTCCAAATCCACAGATAGCTTGGATCCTTCCCACCAAATCATAGCGTCATCCCTCAACATATAGGTAGCGCACCTGGGCCTATCCAAATCTGGCATCTGGAGGTACTCAAAGATAACCTCCATCGACTTTATCCAACTTTCAGCAACTAAGGGATCTGTTGTACCACTAAACTCCTTCGGCTTCTGTCTTCAGAACTTCTCTTGAGGATCATCGTGGCTTGTTCCTCTAATACTCGAAGATTGGCCATTGCCTCTGCCAGATTGTTCTACCAACAGCCTTAGAAGTTGGGTAATGCTAGCGTTACTGTCTAGGTCGGGTTCTTCTAAGGAAGTGTTTCTTCTACTTCTTCCTCTACCAGACATCTTAATATATAGCCCGTAATCCACCACAATATGAACAACAGGACATGCTAAATTAAAAGAAAATGCTCTAAAACATAAAATAAAACTCACAGCTCTGGAGAAACGATCGACGAAATCTGTTCCAACCGGAAGTGTGTGTTTATCTCAGGACCATGCTCTGATACCAAGTTGTGACGCCCACGCCCATGGTGTCAACAGATTTGGGTTGAATAAAACAATAAAAGGAGAAAGTGGGACTGAATAAGTATTTTGTAAGCTGTATCGCCTTACAAATTCGATATACAAACAGTTGAATTAATGGCGCCAAAATGAAACAGTAAGGGCAGATCTGACCAACAGATTTGATATACATTGAAAAGTTGCGATATTACAACTACTAAAACTCTGTATGAATTCACTATTTTTGTAATAGATCTAATACAGACTTGAAAAAAGATCCAAAAACAACAACAGTTGCGCGGAAAACATCGGCCATTGATAAACACTATCACCACAGCTGGTTCAGTTCCCGTCGCCCGTCTACCCCAACTCTGTCTCACCTGCACCATTTAAAAGCTAATGAGCCTAGAGGCTGTCAGGCCTCGTGCTCACATCAGAGATAAACCATGCAAACACAAGCGGAGCAACTAAAAAGTGGCTAAAATTTTTGCTTTTGGCCTGACTGTTTAAAAAAATATAATCTAAAATACAGCAATACTCAAAATATATCCCAGTTTAAACCAACAAAGGGCTACAAGCCACAAAAATAGAGTATAGCATAAAACATGCATCAAGTACCAGAAAACAACCACAACTAAATACGACAGACTGCTAGATATATAAGTCTAAGCATCACCAGGGACATCCCACCCGTAGTGATACCAGTGCATATAAATACTATACATAACTGGGACACTCTAACCACCTCCTGGGGCACCTCCAGCTGGGCCAACTCCACGACCAGCTGAATAACCTGGGAAACCTGAACAACAAACAGGCAAACAAACAAACCAAGCCCCAGAGGGACATTGGGGTAAAACCCCAGTACGGAGAGCAACTGAAACAGCTAAAGAAACAGCATAAGATAAAATGTAGATGCTATGCATGAGACATAGAACAAAAGCTGGAGGCTTCAACCGAAGAAAGGGATCCAAAGAACTCAATCACAACTCAAAGAAATCTACAACGAATGGTGGCCACTGGTGTGTGTACAAGCATACGTGAATTACCCGCTCATCTTTACACCACACCTGAATACCAGATGCATCAAACAACTCAACCTGCCATTGCCCAACTCATGAACTGTGGTAGTTAACCACTCGGCGCATGAGGGCTAACAGATCCCAGCAGGGAGATGAGAATGCGGTATTGCCGCTCTCCCTCGCATCCTGGTAAGAAACAGAGCAACAAAAACAAGGCACAATACAGCAGGGATCTGAAATGCACGTGAACAATGCGTGTATGCATATAACAGAAAGTAACTAGCATAAAACATATGCACAACAGCAACCACGGTAGCAAGCATACACGGCCAGCAATCTCACATTAAATCCCACGCCGATTCCAAGCTATAACAAGCTCAAATCCATACCTCGATATTCTGTGCAACAATTACCACAAACGGGGTCCCGTGAAATTTGATATAAAACCTGAACGAAGAAACAAAGCATAATTCTCAAGGGACGCTAAACACAGAACTTACGGATGGGAGCTACAACTCAGACCAGCAATCATCCTATATAACTAACTCAATAGGAAGCTTAAATAAACGCTCGAGGTAAGATCTCATCAAATAATCGAAGCGCTACCTGCAAACACGAACACACTGCCGAAGATAGAAACTTCGCGTTCTAGCTCCAGCCAACTACAGCTTCCAAACGAGGTATCAATCAAAAGAGAAACTCTCAAGGAGTGCAGCGCCACCAGTCTTGCTCAAAACAAAGACGAGAAACGACGGGAATCGACGGCGGAAAGCTACGGTGAACAGTGCTTAGGGTTCGCGACAGAGATTGGGAAAATATTCTAAGTATGGGATCTGTTAAAAAATCGAAGACCAAGTCTTCTAATAAATACACTACTCAACAGCTGGTAGCAGAAGGAACAGATTCCATCAACAAAACAGTCGTCACAACTAATATTCCCAACCAGCAGCTGAAATCTCACATCAGCTTTTGCCTATCGCTAAACAGCAAACAACTAAACAAAACGACGTCGCAGAGGGACACGTCACCTCGCTACCAACAGCTGATTCACAAACCAGCAGGTGAATAAAACAACGCATCAGATCTCTCAACAGTAGATGCCTAATATAACCAGCAGCTAATACAAGCGCTCCACTCAAAACGTTGTCGTTCCAACTTAACTTAAACGACGTAGTTTCTGCCTCACGCTACAATACAAGATCTGAAATCCACGTCAGCATTGATGCTGCTTCCTACCAAAATGCAACAGCTGATATACCAACAGTTGACACGATCGCTCAACTACAAGAACGTTGACTCGCGTTGACATCTGTTGACAGTAAACAAACAGACTTTCCCCAAGACATCTGCTCCCGTGAAACGGCGTCGCATCATGCCTGCGCCACATTCAACAGACCCTCTTACGTCAGCAGATCTCTCACTAGCGCTAGGCCAAAACGGCATCGTACCAACTAATCTAAACGATGAAGTTGACACGATCGCTCAACTACAAGAACGTTGACTCGCGTTGACATCTGTTGACAGTAAACAAACAGACTTTCCCCAAGACATCTGCTCCCGTGAAACGGCGTCGCATCATGCCTGCGCCACATTCAACAGACCCTCTTACGTCAGCAGATCTCTCACTAGCGCTAGGCCAAAACGGCATCGTACCAACTAATCTAAACGATGACGTTTTGTCCTCACTACTAAAACACGCTGGCAGACTTCTAAACAGTACTAGCACTAGCAGATTTCTCCTATTTGATCAGATCTCTCCACAAATCTGAATTCTTAAAATCCGATTAATTCCACAAATTAATCTTTTCTAAATTTCGGGTCTCACATTCCTCCCCCACTAAAACAGGATTTCTTCCTCGAAATCAAACAACAATTCCGGAAACATAACACGATAGCAGAAATCAAAACAGAAATTCACCTATTACATAGCCAAGAGTTCAAGATAACTGAGCAAACAACAAACAACAACTAGGGAGAAGAACAACCAAAAACTAACAACCACTGGAAATCTAATACAAAAACTACTCAAACAGATGCGGCCACTCACGCTGCATCTTCTCTTCCAGCTCCCAAGTAGCTTCTTCCCTACCATGTTTGCTCCACTGCACCATTACTAAGGAATGGTTTTATTCCTCAACTGTTTCTCTTTTCTGTCAAGGATCTGCAGGGGATATTCTACATAACTCAACGTCTGATCTAGTTCAACCTCGTCAGTTCTCAACACATGAGACGGATCTGGCTCATACTTCCTCAACATGGAAACATGAAAGACATCATGTAGAGAAGATAAATCTGGTGGCAACAACAGCCGTTACGCTAAAGGGCCAATCCTCTCAAAAATCTCATACGGACCAACATAACGAGGGGCTAACTTTCCCTTGTGTCCAAAGCGCATAACACTTCTGAAAGGAGAAACTTTAAGAAACACTTGATCACCAACCTGAAACTCTAGAGGTCGACGACTCTTATTCGCATAACTGGCTTGGCGATCCTGGGAAGCTTTCATCCGCTGTCGAATCAGATCCACATGATCTTTCATCTGCTGCACAAACTCTGGGGAAGACAGCTGCTTCTCCCCCACTTCTTCCCAACACACAGGCGATCTACACTTTCTGCCATACAAAGCCTCGAACGACGCCATACCAATTGTAACTTGGTAGCTGTTATTATAAGAAAACTCAACCAAAGATAACGCGTCTTGCCAGCCACCACCAAAATCCATCACAACATCTCTTAACATATCCTCCAACGTCTGGATAGTTCTCTCAGATTGGCCATCTGTCTGGGGGTGATATACGGTACTCATAGCCAATCTAGTACCCAAAGCTGCTTGTAAACTCTTCCAAAACCTGGAAGTAAACCTTGGATCTCTGTCTGAAACGATCGAAACAGGCACACCGTGCAATCTAACCACAAAATTCACGTACAGTTTCGCCATTTTCTTCAAAGATAGTGGCGCCAAATATTCAACTCAAAGACCACAGCTGCTAGCTCCAAATCATGAACTAGATAACGAGTCTCGTGCGGTTTCTACTGCCGCGAGGCATACGCAATGACCTGTCCATGCTGTTGTTAGAGTAGATGCCCAACTAGCCAACTTGTGGCGTGTGGGTTCATAGACTCTTGTATGAAACGATCATTATATATGATATTTGCATTTGTTTATGGCATTCTTTACTTTCATTGTGTTGTATGATGATTAACAATTGCGTTGAGTAAAGACCTATAATGCGCTATAGTGTATGTTAGATGTGATGTGGGTATGATGGCTATCAAGAAACACATCTAATAGTCACTGTGTATTCTGAATTAGTTCCTAGTCGATTGGGCCGTCAAAATGAGGATAAGGCCGCCCGAGCTCGAGTCTAGTATCTGCGATGCGAAGTACCATGTTTCATTGGTAGGGGACATTGTGATGTTCTGAGCATGCAGATAGATAGTGACCTGGTGATCTATCGAACTACCCTCGTTCGGACTTTCCAAGTGGTTACCATTTGTCGAGTGGATAAGTCCGAGGTCTTGGTTGTACTGATTAGTCCTGACTCGAAACGTCATTGAGACTCTACATGATAGGCGTCTCACTTTGAC